>ML411461.1:20924-125017 GCA_005239525.1 Nicotiana knightiana
TGATGAAAAAGACAGCACCTCCCCTATATATATGACTTCACACAAGTCAAAAAAATCACTAAACAGCCCAAACAACATCAATAATAATCATATTGATCCTCCCAAAACAGTCCACACAACCTAATCACTTCATACATAAGATGACCACCGTAGTAGTGTCAAACGACCCGGAAATGTTATGAAGAACGACCAGCCCACCATCCTACATCTATATGGTGTTTCTCCACACCCTTCCTCCTCCAAAACTCCACAAAACAGTAGTAAAACACGCAGCCCAACAGCAACACAAAACAGTCCACAATACTACCCAAACTTGCAATCACTTAAACGTAATGTATAGTCTCACAAGGCTATATCAAGCATTATGGATATGTACATTGTCTGTATATCACCATTTTTTATTAAGGAAGAGTATTATGAATCTACTACTTACGTCATAGAGAAAATTCACCTTCTAATGTGTCCTGCGTCCCCCCGGGATCCTCGTTATCTTGAATCTGGAACAAGTAAGGGTATTTAGATTTCATCTCCTATTTTGTTTCCCATTTAATTTCTTTCATGTTCTTTTTCCTCCACAATACCTTGATGGAAGCTACATCCTTTGTTCTCAGCTTGCGGACTTGTTGATCTAATATAGGCAATGACACTTCTTCATATGATAGATCCTCTATAACTTGTACATCTTTGACAGGGAAGACCTGATGAGGGTCTCCAATATATTTCCTCAACATAGATACATGGAATACCGGATGGACAAATTCCAATTCAGATGGAAATTCTAACTCATAAGCAACTTGTCTAATTCGTCGATGAATTTTGTACGGACTGATATACCACAGACTCAGCTTACCCTTCTTCCCGAAACTTATAACACCCTTCTGTTTCACCAACTTCAAACCATCCAAGTGGTGATCCACATCTCCTCCCGTATAGTGCCTCGTACGGGGCCATTTTAATACTGGAACGGTAGCTATTATTTTAGGTAAATTCTATGACTGGAAGATGGTAATCCTAATTCCCCTTGAAATCCAGAACACATGCTCATAGCATATCTTCAAGTGTCTGAATGGTACGTTCAGCCTGTCCGTCAGTTTGTGGATGGAATGCAGTGCTGAGATTCACTTATGTATCTAAGCCTTTTTTAAAACATCTCCAAAAGTTAGACGCAAATTGTGCTCCTCGTTCTGATATAATAGATATCGACACACCATGAGGCCTAACAATTTCCTTGATATACAACTTTGCATAATCTTCAGTTGTGTAAGTTGTCTTAACTGGTAGAAAATGGGCACATTTTGTAAGTCGATCAACTATCACCCATATGGATTCAAACTTATGATAAGAGTGAGGTAATCCAATAATGAAGTACATATTACTCACCTCCCATTTCCATGTCGAAATCTCTATATTCTGAAGCAATCCACTGGGTTTCTGATGTTCCATTTTTACTTATTGACAATTAGGACATTGGGCTACAAATTCTGCAATAGACTTCATCATGTTATCCCACCAATACTGCTCCTTAACATCATGATACATCTTTGTCGAGCCGGGATGGATTGAATATCGGGATTGATGAATCTTAATCATAATCTTCTCTCTCAATCCTGCCATATCAGAGACACATAACCGGTCCTGGTATCTCAGTGCCCCATCTGCTCCAATCTCAAAAGCCATAATTTTACACTGTTGAATACTATCTCTCAATCGTATAAGGTAGGATCTTCACATTGTTGTGCTTTTACCTCGGTTACCAAAGATAATTCTGATGTATTCTGTACAGTAACCCCTCCGTCATCAGAGTCTAACAATCTAATTCTCATATTGGCTAGCTGATGCAGATCTTTAGTCAACCCCTGTCTACCTACCTAAATGTCTACTAAGCTTCCCATTGACTTACGGCTGAGAGCATCTACCACAACATTAGCTTTACCTGGATGGTACGATATCACGACATTGTAATCTTTCAGTAATTCAAGCCACCTACGCTGCCTCAAATTCAACTCCTTCTTCTTGAAGGTGTATTGTAAACTCTTGTGATCTGTGTAGATGTCAACATGGACGCTGTATAAGTAGTGCCGCCATATCTTCGAAGCATATATTACTACATCCAATTACAAATCATGGGTCGGGTAATTATTTTCATGCTTCTTCAATTGTCTTGATGCATAAGAAATCACTTTACCATGTTGCATCAATACGCACCCCAAACATATACCTTCATCATAATACACCGCATAACCTTTTGTTCCTTCTAGGATAGTGAGCACTGGTGCAAATGTCAATTGATTCTTTAACTCCTGAAAACTTCATTCACAAGCGTCAGACTACTGGAACTTAGTAGCTTTCTGTGTTAACTCAGTCAATGGTGCTGATATAGAGGAAAACCCTTCTACAAATCACCTATAATATCCTGCTAGCCCCAGGAAGCTGCAGACTTCTGATGGTGTTGTAGGTCTCGGCCAATTCTTTACTACATCGATCTTTTGAGTGTCAACACTAATACCCTCGTCAGATATCACATGGCCAAGGAATGCTATTGAGTTCTGCCAAAATTCACATTTGGAGAGCATATAACTTACAATCCTGAAGCGTCTGTAATACTATCTGCAAGTGGCCCGCATGTTCCGCCTCCAAACGAGAATACACCAAAATTTCATCAATGAATACGATCATGAACACATCAAGATAGGTCCTGAATATAGTATTCATGAGATCCATAAAAGCTGTTGGGGGATTTGTTAGCCCGAACAACATCACCAAGAACTTAAAGTGCCCATATCTTGTCCGGAAGGCTGTCTTTGGAATATCCTTCTCCTTAAACCTCACCTGATGATACCCTGAACTTAAGTCAATCTTGGAGAAATACTTGGTACCCTAGAGTTGGTCAAACAGGTCGTCAATCCTTGGAAGTGGGTACTTGTTCTTTATAGTAAACTTATTCAATTGTTGATAATCAGTACACATCCTTAACGACACGTCTTTCTTCTGCACGAATAGGAATGCCGCACCCTAGGTGAAGTGCTAGGCCTAATAAAGTCTTTATCCAACAAGTCCTTCAACTTCGCCTTCAACTCTTACAACTCTGCCGGGGCCATCCTGTATGGAGGAATAGATATGGGTTGAGTGTCAGGCAACACATCAATGCTAAACTCAATCTCTATTTCAGGAGGAAGGCCTGGGAGTTCATCTGGAAATTCATTGACCACGGGGATGGATTATAGAGTAGGCGGCTTCGCCTCTACATCCCTAACGCGAACAAAATGACAAATGTAACCTTTTGAGATCATCTTCCTTTCCTTAAGATAGGAAATAAACCTACCTTTTAGCGTAGCAATGTTCCTTTTCCGTTCGATGACGGGTTCATCAGGAAATTATAACCTAACCATCTTCGTACAAAAATCAACATTTGCATAGCATGAGGCTAACCAGTCCATTCCCATTATCACATCGAAATCAACCATTTCTAATTCAAATAAATTCGCCGAGGTTTGACGACTGCAAATCATCACTGTGCAACCTCTATATAACCTTCTAGCAATCACAGAATCTCCTATAGGAGTAGATACCTCAAGTGGTTTACTTATCAATTTAGGTTCAACGCCAAACTTATTAGCCACAAAGGTGTAACATATGATAATGTAGATCCCGGATCAATCAAAACATATACATCATAAGAAAACACAAACAATATACCTGTAACAACATCTTCAGACGACTCAAGATCCTGTCGACCTACTAGAGCATAGGTTCAATTTTGAGCACCACTCGAACTCAGCACTGCACCTCTACCTCTACCACGACTTGTCGACTGCTGAAAACCCCGTGCTGGAGGTCGAATTGATTAGGAATAACCAGACACAGATCCAGTTGGCTGAGCCATACCACCACCTCCTCCGTTAGGAAAATCCCGCATCATATGGCCAGGCTGTCCGCAAGAATAGCACGCATCAGAACCTCGACGGCACAGTCCAAAGTGAGCCTTGACGCACTGGTCACAACAGGGTGTTGGGGTTCTCTTCTGACTAGTATCCCTATGATATTGCGAGCCTAATGCCCGCAAACTCTGAACTGGACCAGAATAAGTAAATTGATCATACCGAGGCCTCTAAAATTGTGGAGGAGCACTAGCTATAGGTGGCGCCGAACTCCTCGAAGACTGGGGCCTAACACTGCCTCTGAAGTCATGAGAATACCCTACAAATGTCGCCCTCTTGTGCTGGCCCCTATCCTGCTCCCTATCTTCCCTTTGTTGGGTCTTACGATCCTCTAGTGTCTGGGCATAAGCCTGAATACGGGTAATATCCATGCCCTCCACCAAGGAGGCTGTCGTGCACTCATTTATCAGATATGGTCCCAACCCGTTCACGAACATATGCACCCTATCACTCATCTCGGCCACCATATGGGGAGCATAACTTGCTAACGAATCAAACTGCATACTATACTCTCGCACACTCATATTACCGTGTCCAAGGTTCAAGAACTTATCAGCTCTAGCTCGTCGTATCTCAACTGGCAAATAGTGACGAAGAAAGGCCCCAGAAAATTCCTTCCACACAGCTAGAGGGGCACTCAGACCCCTGGATCTCTCCCAACTATCATACCAGAAAACTGCTAAATCCCGTATCCAATAAGAAGCCAATTGCACTCCCTCTGTATCTGTAGCATGCATAACCCGCAATGTACGATGAACCTGGTCAATAAAAGTCTATGGGTCCTCCTTGGGGTCTGATCCGGTAAACACTGGAAGGTCTAGATTAATAAAATCACGAGCTCTCGTACTATCCGGTTTATCAATAACACCGATATTCTGCCTCTGAGCCTGAGCAGCTACCAAGCTAGTCATTAACTGCATCGCACTCTGCATATCCTGGTCTGTAGGGCCATACGGAGGAACTGATGATGCAGGGTGCCTCCTAATTACCTCTGGATGGGACGGAGTAGATGAGGTATGAGACGACATCTCACCCTGAGCCTCACTTTGGCCTGCTCTGGCTTGAGGCACCTAACTCGTACCCTCTCCCGCAGCTATATCAAGCCGTCTACTAATCGCTTGCTTCCTAGTAAAAGGCATCGCTGAAAGAAAACAAGGTTAATATTAGATACGAACACTAAAGACTCAACTATACGCACGATCTAGATTCAGGAAGAAGGTAACAACCCTAGATGTCATGTAGACTCCTGATTATAAATGTGGCATGCTACACATCAATAATCAAGACTCTACTAGACATGGCTCATAGACAAACCCTAGGACAGACTTGCTCTGATACCAAGTTTGTCACGAACCAAACCGGAGGATCATGACTAGCACCCGTGCCATACTTGCCGAGCACCAACATACATTTTATCTAACCTTCTTTGTTATTTTTAAGGGCCGACGAGATCAATGTAAATGGTAGATATGGATCATGAACAATCAATAATGAAAGATAATGGCATGAACATCCATCACATGGGATGACAAGGCTGCTAAGAAACTACGTATAAGGTACGAGCTACAACGCTGTCATGAAAGACTATACAACAAAAATTAGCCAACAAGGCATACCAAACTATACATGAGTCTACACTTGTCTATGAGCCTCTAAAGGAGCATAAGTGATAAAACATTGCCGGAACAGGGCCCCGACATACCCATAATATCTATAACCAAACTGCATACCAAGACCACGGCAAGTCCGGAGAAGGGATATTGCCAATAACCGCTAAATTAGGAAGCCTACTGTGGTGGTGGGGCGGGGGGCTACATCAACCTATCTATCAGGACCTGCAGCACGACATGCAGCATCCACAAATGAAAAGGATGTCAGTACGGATAAAGTACTGAGTATGTAAGGCAGGAAAGCGTAAGTAAGAACAATAATGTAAACAGGGATAGAGTATATACAACCTCTAACATCTGGGTACCTCTGAGGGCTACTGACATGAAATGTGTGATACATACATATGTATACATAAACTTTTAAAACAAACGCCTCTGTGGGCAACATCATCATCATATCGTACCCCGCCGTAAAAGGCTCGATAAAACGTACCCGGCCACGTGGAGCTCGGTAAACCCAACTTATCTATGGTTGCACAATAGGTGTCGTACCCGGCCGACTATAGTGCGGCTCGGTAGAGTAAATAGATACATATATATAACGCATGTAGACTCACTGGAATCATATTCGGAACCTTTTGGAGTGATGTAAGGTCGATATTCTTCGTACACGTTATTAGGACTAACTCTTCATCAAGAATATTATAAGAATCAGGAAGGACCGACAACATTGATAACATAAGAATAACAGAAGCAACCTCAACATGAATTGTTCTATAAGAAGGGAAACAATGTAAGTACTGCTAACTTCTAAGAGTAGAGTATCTTTGGAAGCTCGTTCATTGCATTATGAACAATCAGAGTCGTGCAAAAGAAGGAAAGGTATAGCGTCACATACCTTCTATATATACTGCCCAACCTCAAGTTATGCAAATTCCACTAATCCTTAATCTACAATAAGAGAAATGACACTATCATTATCGTTTAAGTGTCATAATTATTATGTATCGACCATAACATATTTTACGATGAAATGGACAGAAACTCCCCTATATATATGACTTCACAAAATTCAAAACAATAACCAAAAATCCCAAACAACATCAATAATAATCATATTGATCCTCCCAAATGGTCCACACAACCTAATCACCTCATACATAAGACGACCACCGTAGTGTGTCACCTCTTAAAACTCTAGGTTTTACCCCCAATTAAAACTTGAAAGAGAGAGAAAATCAATTAGGTTTTGTGGATAATTTTTGGGAGGAAGCTTGCAGGGGTTTAGGTCTGGTTGTTTTTTTATATACAATGAGGTTTATATTTCAGGAGATATGAATTTAAATAGGTCTTTGGCCGACCCGAAATTGCCTCTTTTTGGGCTCTCATTTAACCAAGTAGGTGACACACCTACTTGTCACCTAGCAGCCTGTGAAGTCCCGCAACAATGCCTATACATCTCTAGTCTGATGTCGTATTGATAAACGGTTTAATGTGTTGGAAACTAGACTCATAGATCTTCAATTTGGTGGGTATATCACCCCGTAATTCCGATTAAATTGGGAGAAAAGCTTAGTAACATTTGACCTAAAGTATAAATAAAATTATGAACATAAGTTGCGACACTTTTTGTCGACTTTTGTTTCATAACTCGTTTGAATTCGAGACTTATGATACGGATATTATATGATTCAAATATCTTAAAACACAACCTCTTGAGAATATTAAGCACCCCTAGGTTTACCCAAAAATACGGGTTACAACATCCTTGATTCGTTTAACTTCTAATACTTGTTAATCACCCTTATACACTCTTGTATCATTTAAGACCAATACGATTAACTTCTTATCATCTCAAAGATAGTCTCTTATGAGATTTAGGTCGACTAATTTAGGGCATGAACCAACATACGTGAATATGAGTTGTAACACAGGATGTCATCAATGAGTACAATAACAAATAAGTCCAAACAGGGTTAGAATACACTCTTCATCAAATGCATGAATGTTGTTGCGGCATTGGTCATCCCAAAAGACATCAACAAGAACTCATAATGGCCATTACGGGCCCTGAAAGTTGTCTTAAGAATATCCGAATCCGGAATTTTCAGCTGGTGATAACCGGACCTCAAATGAATCTTGGAGAACACCTTCGCTCCGTGAAGCTGGTCAAATAAATCATCAATACGAGGAAAATGATACTTGTTCTTGGTCAATGGCGATGTAATAGATGAAAATACCTCCACAATGCTATGGTAATAACCCCCCAAACCAAGAAAGCTCCTAATCTCCGTGGCTGAGGACGGCCTAGGCCAAATCTACACTGCCTCTAACTTCTTCGGATCCGCCTGATTACCCTCACTGGACACCACGTGTCCCAAGAATGCTACTGAATCGAGCCAAAACTCACACTTGGAGAACTTTTCATAAAGCTTCTCCTCCCTCAATCTCTGTAATACAATCCTCAAATGTTGAGCATGCTTCTCCTGGCTACGAGAGTACACCAGGATGTCATCAATGACTATAGTAAAGAATAAGTCTAAATAGGGTTGGAATAAACTGTTCATCAAAATGCATGAACGTTGCTGGGGCATTGGTCATCCCAAAAGACATCAATATAATGGCCATAACGGGCCCTGAAAGTTGTCTTAAGAATATCCGAATCCCGAATCTTTAGTTGGTGATAATCAGACCTCAAATCAATCTTGGAGAACACCCTCGCTCCCTGAAGCTGGTCAAATAAATCATCAATACGAGGCAAAGTATACTTATTTTTGAATGTGACCTTGTTCAATTGCCTGTAATCAATGCACATCCTCATGGAATCATCCTTATTCATTACAAACATAATCGGTGCACCCCAAGGTGACACACTAGGACGAATAAATCCCTTATCAAGGAGTTCTTGAAGTTGTTCTTTCAATTCCTTCAACTCCGTTGGTTCCATACGATATGATGGAATAGAAATGGGCTGAGTGCCCAGCACCAAAACAATACCAAAGTCAATATCTTTGTTAGGCGGCATGCCCGACAAGTTTCCAGGAAACACATCCAGAAAATCACGTACACAAAAGCCATACGCTGAGCCTTTAAATGTGAAATCACCCTACTTGGTACATAATCTATAGAACCCTCCACTCAACCCTCAGAAATCCCAGCATTGCCAACGTCACGGTCTTAGTGTGGAAATATATAACAACATGACATGGAGATAACCAATCCATACCCAATATCACATCAAATTCAACCATATTGAGCAACAAAAGGTCCACCTCGGATCTCCAGACCCCCAATAGTCACCACACATGATCGATATACGCGGTCTACAATAATAGTATCACCCATAGGATTAGATACATGAACATATGTAACTAAAGACACACGAAGCATATCCATAAAATGAGCAAAATATGAGGAAGCATATGAATACGTGGAACCAGGGTCAAATAATACAGAGGCATCTCTGCGATAGACTGAGACAATACTTGTAATCACGTCATCTGAAGAAATATCATCTGGTCCGGCTGGGAGTGCATAGAAACAGGCTTGACTACCACCTGATCTACCTCCCTTTGTAGGGCGACCCCTAGCTGACTGACCTTCACCCCTAGTTGACTGGGAGGGTGGTGAAGTAACTGGTGCTAAAGTCGAAGGCTAACTCTTCTGTCGAGATGGATCCCCATGACAACGAGGACACTGCCTCCACATATTCCCAAACTCCCCACACTCAAAACAACTCCCTGGGCTGGGAGTGCACCGGGATAACTGGTAGAAGAACCTAGCATAGAGGAGCTCTGAACTAACGGAGCATGGGACGAACTCTGGGCTGGGAGTGCAATGAGTGATGAGTGGACCCGATGAGAACTGTGTGAACCATGGCCCAACGATGCACCACGGTGAACTGGGCGAGCTGACTGAGCATGCCTGAATGGACCGCCTCTGCGGTGCTGGAACTGACCCCCTTGAGGAGCACCACTAAATTCACCCTGTCCACACGACCTCTTGTCCTCCATCTCAACCCTCTCCTGACCTCGAACCATCTCATTATGTCGAGTAATGTCGACAACCTCATCAAAATTAGCACCAAACACTCTCTCTCTGGTCATAAGAAATCGAAGCTGAAAAGTGAGTCCATCTATAAACCTCATGATCCTCTCTCTGTCTATGGGAACCAACCAGATAGCATGACGGTCCAACTCTGAGAATCGCAGTTCATATTGTGTCACAGACTTATCACACTAACGAAGCTGCTAAAACTGTCTGCGCAACTGCTCTCTGCTGGACTGAGGCACAAAATTCTCCAGAGAGATAACGGAGAACTGCTTCCAAGTAAGGGGTGTTGCACCGACCGGCCTACCTCTCTCGTAAGCCTCCCACCAACTGAATGCAGCCCTATAGAACTAGAATGTAGTGAATGAGACCCCACTGCTCTCTAAAATACCTGTTGTATAAAGCATCCTCTGACACTTAACCAAGAAACTCTGTGCATCCTCACCCTCTGCACCACTAGAAGATGGAGGTTGGAGTCTCCCAAGCCTCCCCAATCCACGCAGCTCATCCTCAGGCATAACAAGAACCACATAGTCTTGAGCAACTGCAATGGGCTGGGCTGGTAGCAAAGTTGCTGCTGGTGCAATTTTATCGGTGTGACCGCACCTGCGGATGGGGGACCGCAGGTGCGGGCCCGCAGAAGCAGAAAGGAATCCGCAGATGTGGAAGTTGGGCAGCTCAATGAGAGACCGCAGATGCGGACGTGGGACCGCACCTGCGGAGTCGCAAGTGCGGAAATGGGGTCGCATGTGCGGAATTTTGACTTTGAGTGACTTTTTGTAGGTACGCACCTGGGACCGCAGGAGCGGGTCCGCAGGTGCGCGATTTTGGCCACAGGTGCGGTTTAACTGGGCAGGAAGTATAAATATGTGCCTCTACGCATTTTTGGCATTTCTCATCTATTTTGCATGCAGGTTGAGTCCTTTTGAGAGCAATTTGGAGAAGGATTTCGAGGGTCTTCGGTGGAGGTAAGTTTCTCGGTCTATAAATTTCATTCTATGTTATTATGTGACGGATTAGGCTTGGAATAAGTGGATTTAATGGCATAAATTTGGGGTTTAGGGATTGGCTAATTGAGACTTATAATTAAAGAATTTAGGGGTTGTTTGTGGTCGGATTTTGATGCGTTTTATATATGTAGACTCGAGAAAGGATAAGGATTCTTGTGACGCGATTTTTATCGAATCCTGAGACGTGCGCCCGGGGCTCGGGTTTGGCAAATTTTGGGAATTGTGCCAAAAATTGATAGTTTTCGATTGGGCCTTGTTCATTTAGCGTATATTGATGATGTTAATCTGGTTTTGGTTAGATTCGAAGCAATCAGGAGTCGATTAGAGGGGAAATAGCATCGTGCATTAGTATTTTGGCCCGGGTTGAGGTAAGTAATGAGTGTAAATCTTGTCCTGAGGGTATGAAACCCCGGACATCGTATTTTCTCACTATTTTTAGAGTGGAGCACATGCCAGATGACGAGTGTGTGGTGTGGACTGACTGTGGATTTTGACTTGGTCCTTCCCGTGGCAACTATTGAGTTGCGTGTTTACTTTTAAATCATATGTTAAATTGTATTTCAAGACTATTGTTATACTTGGGTTATAAGCCATGTTTGGGGCTTTGTGCCGACTTGTTTAGACCCCTTGGGGGCTTTTTACAACTATTTCCTGACTGTGTTGACTTATGATTTACACTCAGTCATGTTATGTTTGACTGATGTCGAAACTCAGCCTTATTTACACTATTTTGAGATATAAAATGATCTTTTTGGGTCGAGTACCCCATTTGCTGATACGCCCGAGGGGCTTTTAAGAGTTGCTGACTGAGTGAGGCCGAGGGCCTGATTGTAAGGATATGATATGCCACGAGGTGGCTTGATATTAGCGCTTGGGATGAAGGATCCCCTCCGGAGTCTGTACACACCCCCAGTGAGCGCAGGTACCTACTGAGTGCGAGTGCCGAGTGTCGAGTGATTGGGAGGTATGAGTGATTGTGAGGTTGCCCGAGGAGCTGATTATGAGTGACTGTGAGATATGCCCGAGAGGCTGATTCTGATTGATGTTACGCCCGAGGGGAAATTTCTGATACATGTTTTGCCCGAGGGGCTACTTATGATTTTACAACTTTCACTCTAAACTTATGAAATATGTTTTGCGCGAGGGGATTTTTATGATTTTTATCATTTTTACACTAAACTTCTTGAAAGTTATGTTGGAACTATTGGCAAGTACATTTCCAAATGATTTTTACTGAAATCGGCTTTTAAGCGTGACTATTTAACGTATACATTGTTGGAAAGAAAGGTTGTGCTTATTGTGAAATGATGATTTTCTTTTATGTGTTTCTTACTGCTCATACCTGATTTATCTTCATTACTATTCAGTTGGCGTACTCACATTAATCCATGCACTTTGTGTGCAGATCCAGGTGTTAGGGCAGACTGAGCTGTGTATCTGTTCCAGATACTTCTCGGAGATTTTGCGAGGCAGCTGCATGTGTCCGCATTCCCTCTCTCTCTCTCTTGCTTACTATTATAGAGTTTATTTTTTTGATTTGTATATTTTCTGTAGATGCTCATGACCAGTGACTCCGGGATCTCGGGGGTTGTATTCAATATTCGGTGTAGCTTTATCTGTTTTAAAAATGTTTAAAAAAAACCTTTATGGGTTATCAGTTTAGTAATGATGTAAATGGAAGATTATTACAGTATGAATGTGGTTTTGGCTGGCCTAGTTCCACGATAGGCGCCATCACGACTGGTTTAGATTTGGGGTCGTGACATCGTTCAACAATTTTCAAACAAAGGTTCAATGCAACTATGAGCACAAATGATGAAATCATAAACCGCCCCTCGGGAAAACGTCACTTAGTTCTCACATGCACTCCAACCTCACAATCACTCATACCTCACAATCACTCGTGCCCCCCAATCACTCATCCCTTGGCACTCGCACTTAGTAGGTATCTGCCCTCACTGTGGGTGTGTACAAACTCCGGAGGGGCTCCTTCAGCCCAAGCACTATATCAATGCCTATCATGGAAAAATCAATGAAACATGCTGTGGCGTGCAACCCGAACCCATAAATGTCCTCACAGATCAGACCCTCAGCCTCACTCAGTCATAAATCTCTCTAGTCTCTTGGGCTCTCAAAAATCAAAGTAATCAACCCAAACAACAATTATATGATGCATTAAATAGAGTAACAAAGACTGATCTATGTTGTAAATGTGCATTTATGACTGAGTACAAATTTTCAACCAAAACAGTGAGAGGAAAGTAAGAAAAGACGTCTAAGGGTCCAAACACATAAGGAGCATATAGTTTCAACATAATATTCAACTTTAGAGATGCTACGTGACGGACCAAGTCACAATCCTCAACGGTGCACGCCCACACACCTATCACCTAGCATGTGTGTCACCTCTAAATAGTTACATGACATAAAAATCAGGGGTTTCATAACCCCAGGACTAGATTTACAACTGTTACTTACCTCAAACCAAGAAAATATCTACTCCGCGATGCTCTTGCCCCTTGATTCAGCCTCAAAAAGCTTTGTATCTATTCACAACAAGAAAAAATACCATCAATATATGCTAAATGAATGAATTCCACAAGAAAAACTACCAAATTAGACTTAAAACCTGAAATTGGCTCAAACCCGGCCCCTTGGGCCCACGTCTAGAAATCCGAGAAAAGTTACAAAAATTGGAAAGCCCATTCATCACGAGTCTAACCTTATGATATTTATCAAAATCCGACATCATTTGGCCCCTCAAATACTCAAATTAAAATCTCCGAAATCACAAGCCCTAACCCCCTATTTCACTCCTAAATCCCACTAATTGGGTGATAAAACAATGGGAAAACACCATAAATAGGAGTATTAGAGCTCAAAAACTTACCTCACTGAAAAACCCTTGAATCCCCTTCAAAATCACTCCAAAAAGCTCCAAGAACTTATTTGAAAATGGTGGAAGTGAACAAAAATTAGCGAAGTGTTCTATTTATAGTTTCTGCCCAGGCTTTTCGCACCTGCGGCTCAGAATGCGTACCTACGGTCTCGGTTTTGCGCAAAATCCTCCGCACCTACTAAAAATCACTTAATTCATCAATTCCGCACATGCCCACGCGCACCTGCGCATCTCCTTCCGCTTCTGCAAAATTGGCCCATCTCTTCTCTTCCGCATCTGCGACTCAGCCTCGCACCTGGGGGCTCGAAGATGCGACCACTCCTATGCACCTGCAGTTGTAGCCCCGAGTCCTGAACTCTTGCCAATATTTATAGGAAGATATTCGAACCTTAGGGTTTCTGATTAGGCGCGATTTTGAATTAGCCGTTTGGAAGTCAAATTAGCCATTTGAAAATAGAGAATCAAATCCATTGATGTCAACTTCTTTGGTACAAAAAATCAGAATTTTCTCAGGAAAAACTTTGGTTCTCTTTGTCACGAGCTTCATTTGGCAAAAAAGAGAAGAATTTCACACGAAAACGGAGGAAACAAGGTCTGGCATCTTTGATGAAGAGTTGGAGTTTTGTCTCAAAGGGGAAAGGGATGTGGGGTGCCACTTTTGAGATGGACGTAGTGTTATGTTTAGGGGTTGAGAGTGAGAGGGATCTGGATAGTCCTATGGTTGGGCTAAAGGGAGGATTTTGGGCTGCTAATTGTACGGATTTGGGTCGGACTTTGGCTTGGAATGCTGAACATTTCCTTCTTCCTTGTATATTTCTTTGAGCTTCTATTTAGATTTAAATTAGCCACATTATATAATGCTAAATAATAGTATTAGTTAAACTATTTAATGTTACTTAAAATAGTTATGGTAGCTAGAATTTAAATTAAAAAAATAGCTTACACTAATTGTTAAGTAAAACATTATCACAAGTGTAAATATTTATAAGATGTTTAATTAGGAAAATATTATTAATTAATTATGTAAAGAGAAAAAATGTGTTTTTAGAAATAATAGTAATAATAATAAATATAGCTATAATAGTTTTAATAATAATAACAAATAGGCATAGTTTATATTAAAAATATAGTAGAATAACTACCTTATATTATTAGTGATATTAGAAGCTTGAAGAAATAATTCGAAAGAAAGGAGGGACAAGATTTGATGTTAACAGATGCCCCTCTTTGAACGGGGATGATGAAAGAGTCTTCGGGAAAAGAAATTGACTTAGTAGCAAATTTTGTCCCGACTATTAAGGTTGAAATGGGACAGAAGGGACATAAAAAATGATTGCGACCGAATTCCGGTTTCGAGTTGCCTACATATCCCGGGTTTCACGAGAAACATGCCATATGTAGTTCAAGACTTATGACACCCTAGAGTAGGACTCAACTATTGATGCAAATCTTAAAATGCTGCCCCACTGTTGAATTATAGAGACACTGGGTAGCATGATTGAAGGAAAGATATTTGAAAATAAGGATTTGGTTAGGAATTTTGAGAGTTGAGCCGAGCGGAGTCCAAAATAGATCCTTAACCTTTTTTGGATATTTTGGTATTCCTCTCCAATAAATTTCCCCAGTTCACTGCTAAGATATAGTTCCACATTGCGCTATATTTCCTGCAAAGCTTAGCAATGCTAAAAATATTTGTTAGTAAATAAGTTGCAATAGGGCATAAAAGTAATCTAATTAAAATAATATTTAGGCGTCAACTCATAAGAAACGAATTTAATGTGAAAACATATAAAAATATAATTTGATGGTGACATATTTCATGGTCGGCAATGGCACATGGAATTTAGTTTATAAAGATAAATGCATTTGGCTATGTTTTTGAAGGATAATATGTTTCAACAATGCTTATACAATTGTGACCACTTGGGTCAAAATAAATTAATGTCCTTTCGAGGAAAGATTAACCTCTATGTCCTATTTGAAGGCGGAAGACCGTGATTGTCACGCCCCAAAACCAAGGAGCACGACCAGCGCATAACCGAGTAAACCCGATTGAGCAAGCCTATTAGGTTTCGTTCTACCCAAACTCATTCATGAATAAAGAGGAGATGGACTCCATCAATCATACTTTATAAGTATTTTATTAGCAACTTTCATTTTTGTTTCCATTAGCAGATTCAGCCATAATAAACAAATTATCATAATTATTAAATATGAAGAAAACATATTCGCCAAATACCAACATTTTCTAATCCAATTCCAATACCACACACCACCCACAACCTGTCTATGGAGACTCTAAATACAACTGAAGAGAAAAATAGAAATGCCAGCAACAAGGCTCCGACTATACCTCAAACGAAAAATACACGATCACCAAATGACGGGACCCCGAAATGTAGTGGGGATCACCAAGTTAGCTGTAAGGAACATACCGCTATCGCAGATCACTGCCGCGTACTGTGGAAACACCTACATCCATTAAAGATGCAGAGCCCTCCACAAAGTAGACGTTAGTACTGTCGAATAATACTAGTATGTAAAGCTAAAAATCATCTTTCATAATAGAATAACCATACAAGAAAAGGAAAGCCATAGAAAAAACAAATTACAATCAATTATATCCAAATGTGCAATTGAAACATATTAATTTTTCAAAAATACGAAAGTGCTATATTTTTTTAGTTTGGGGAGATCTTTAGTACCGATTATACCACAAGTCACGATATCAATGTTCACAATGCCACCGTACTCTTGGAACGGAGTCCGATCTCGGACCGATCGGCTAAGCCACCTTATTTGAAGGTGTAATCACAATCACATTTGTATCGAAATTTCCAACACGAATTACGACTATGTGTGAGGCATGGCGTACGATCACGGCCCGATAAGCTAAGCTGTCTCACCACAGTTCCGTGTAGTTCGATGTGTCCATATTTACCAATAATCTCATCCCAATAAAAGGGATTAATTTCATCACACTTGTGATGACCCAAGGGGCCATTCTATGAATTTAGACTCCCTTCTAGGCTTATTAGCCATAAAAAGATAAATTTTAAATACCTCGATTTATGTGCGCAGTCCGGGCGTGAAACCGGAAAGCTTTTATGTGAAAATATGATAAATAGTAAATTCTAGAGTTAAAATTTGATTATAGTTGACTTTGGTCAACATTTTGAGTAAACGGATTCGGATCTGTGATCTGACGATCCCGGGAGGTCCACAGTAAAATATGAGACTTGGCCGTATGACCGGAAATGAATTCCGAGGTCCCAAGCCTTACAAATCAATTTTTTAAAGAAATTATTTTGCTGAAATATTAATGAAATAAAGAAAATAATTAATGTTCGAAACCATTGGTATCGGGCCTGTATTTTGGTTCCGGAGCCCGGTACAGATTTGTTGTAGTATTTAAATGTTAACTGTGAAATTTGGTGAAAAATGGAGGTTATTTGACGTGATTTGGACGTCCTGTTGAGAAATTATGAACTTTAAGTGTTCTTGAGAAAAAATGAGGATTTTTGAGGTTTAATTCATAATTTTACATGTTATTTTCATGATTTGATCGCACGAGCAAGTCTGTATGATGTTTTTAGACTTCGTGCATGTTTTTCTTAGTGCCCCGAGGGCTCAGGTGAGTTTCGGATAGGCCGCAGGATGTTTTACACTTGAAATTCTCTGCTGGATTTCTACTGTTGGTGCTCAGGCATTTTGTTGCGTTCGCATGACCCCAGGCGCGAACGCACAGAGTAATTTACTGGGGGGTCATTTTTGTTAAGTGCGAACACGGTCTGGGCCCCGCGAACACATAGTGTATTGGACCTGGGGGGGGAGGGGAGCCCAGTACCCCTCAAATGAACTCGATAGCCAGATGCCCTGTAGCCTATGTGAACACGGCAGGCCCTATGCGAATGCATAGAAGGCCTGCCCAGCTATATAAATACCCTTTTAAACACGGACATAACCCTTTTTCTTCATAATTTTCGAACCCCACAGCCCTAAGGACGACTTTCTTCATCAAAGTTCATCCCCAATTTGTTGGTAATCAATTCTAAACTTTACTCTTTCAATTACCCAATGTTTTTCATCACATTTAAATCAAAAAGTAAGAATTTTCATGGTAAAAATTGAGGGTTTGGGTAGAGTTAGGAAATTTTGTAAAAATTGAATCTTTATCTCGAATTGAGGTCGGATTTCGAAACTAATTGTATATTCAGGCTCGTGGGTGAGTGGGTAAACATAATTTGGTCCGAACCCTGAGTTTGGACCAAGCAGGCCCGGGGTTGGGTTTTAACTTTTTTTGAGAAAACTTAGGAAAAATTATAATTTTCATTAAAGTTAGTTCCTTTAGCATTAATTAATGATATTAAGTTAATTATGGTTAGATTCGAGTGTGTTGGAGGTGAATTCAAGAGGAAAAGCTATAATTGAACATTGAGTAGCCTGCGAAATTGAGGTAAGAGCTTGGTTTAACCTTGACTTGAGGGAATAAGAATCCCCAACTTAATTGTTATGTGAAAATGCACGTGTGTGGTGTATAGGTGAGGTGACGAGTATCTATGCACCACCAAATGGTCCACTTACATGATCCCTTCCCCGTTTCCAATCTAATTGCTCCATGTTTTTAATTGTTTCGTGTTCATTGTTGTCTTCTATAATTACTTGGCTTGTTATATTGTTGTAAGCGTTGTTGCAATGATGTTTGGGAAAGTATTAGTTGTTTTCCTTGGTTTCATTGTGGTACATAAAGACCGAGTGGGTTGACATTGTTTTTTCTAGATGTGTATATACAACTTCATAAATAATATCTCAAAATGAACCAACAGGATATATATATATATATATATATATATATATATATATATTCCTGTTGGTTCATTTTGAGATATTATTTATGAAGTTTGTGAGAACTACCATTATTGTTTATGATTGTTGAGACAAAAGTATTGTGAAATGCTTGGCTTGAATTCTGAAAGTTTTGATGTAAATGAATATATATGACTGTTACAAGGGTGGACAAGGGAAATAAATATATACGACTGTGATAAGGGTGGACAGGGAAAATATATACATATGACTGTGATAAGTGTGGATATGGAAATATATATGACTGTGATAAGGGTAGACATGGAGAATATACATATATGATAGTGATAAGGGAAGATAATTATGCTTTACTGATTTTATTACAATGATTTGGAAATTTATTGTTTTATCCTTCTGTTTTCCCATATCCTGCACATTTGGTTATTTCTAAATTAAAGTTTGGAAATTTGGAAACTTGTGTGAAATTTCGGTGACAGTTGAGGCCTGGAATATGCGACTGAGTTTATTTATTTGTTGTTTCAGTTTATATTTTCGTGTTTGTGTAGAATTTTTTTATTGCGTTATTATATATATGTATTGTCACATGTTAAGTTACAATTTCCCCGCCTTAGCCTCGTCACTACTTCGTCGAGGTTAGGCTCGGCACTTACTCAGTACGTTGGGTCGGTGTAACGACCCGATCGATCATTTTGAGCTCTAGCGCATCGTTCAGTGGTTTGAAGTCATGAGCAGCTCCACTTCAGGTATTATGACTCGTAGGCATGGTCGGAGTTGAATTGCAGAGTCAAATTGGAAAGAAAATTCTCATTTCAGAAGCCTTAGGTTGGAGAAATTGACTAAGATAGGAATTTTGAGTAAACGACCTCCGAATAAAGATTTGAGGGTTCCTGCAGGTTCGTGTGATGATTTCCGACTTGGGCGTTTGTCCGTATCGGGGTTTGGATAACCCAAGAGCGTTTCGGCGTATATTGTGGAAGTCAGCATTTTGAAGAAATTTCCTAAGTTTAGCTTGTAGCGTGTTTCAGTGATTTTAATGTCCGTTTGATATTCCGAGCATGCGAATAGCCTCGTATGGTGATTCTGAAGTTGGGAATGCGATCGGAACTAAATTCGGATGTTCGTAGGTCATTTTGAAGTCATTTGGCTAAAGATAGGAATTTGAAGGTTTTTGACAAATCCGACCGGAATTTGGAATTTTGATATCGGGGTAGGAATATGATTATGGAAGTCGGAGCAGGTCCGTGATGTCAAATATGACTTGTGTGCAAAATTTGGGGTCAATTGGACGTGATTTGATGGGTTTCGGCATCAGATGTGGAAGTTTGAAATTTCAAAGTTCATAAAGTTCTATTTTTGTGCGATTTGTGATTTCGGCGTTGTTTGATGTGATTTGAAGCCTCAAGGAAGTCCGTGTGAGGTTATGGGACTGATTCGTGTGATTGGACGGGGACCCGGGGGCCTCGGGTGTGTTTCGGGGTGGTTTCGGACCATTTTTCCCCTACTTGTTGCTGTTGTTTTCTGGTGTCAGTGGTGTGTTATGCAATCGCGACCCATAGTGTGCGATCGCGANGCTTGGCCTGTGCGAACGCACAGGAGGAAATCTGGGGCAGCATAGTTGGCCTATGCGATGGCAAAGCATTTCATGTGATCGCATATAGGGTTTTTCTGTGCAGTGTGTTCTTTTAAACGGGATTTTGGCCATTTCCTTCATTTGTTTCATTGATATGAGCGATTTAACGAGCTTCAAGAGGGGTTTTCCACCAAGCATCACTAGTTTTTGGGGCGTTGGGCATCCATTGGAGTCGTTGGAAGGGCTTTGAAGCCAGTTATGGAATTTCGGAGTGAGGTAAGTCTCCTTTCTAACTTTGTGAGGGGGAATTTTCCCCTAGGTGAACTAATTAAATATGTGCTTCTATCTGCGGGGGCTACGTATGCATGAGGTGACGGGAGTCCATGCGTAGCTGCTATTATGCCATGTACGGGTAGTCTAGCACCCACTAGCATGCCTTATGTGTTGTACATGTGATCCTGCCCATAATAATAGACTGTTAATGCTATTGAATCGGTAAATTATTTCCTAAGAAGACTAGAGGGTACATCTCTTAATCATTTAGAAAGAGAATTGATTACTCCGTGGATAATTTTATTCCTAATAAGGTTATATTGGTGAATATTATTAAACATGGCAAAGGAGTTTCAAAACAAAGATTTAAATGCTATTTTTCGTGTTCCTTTAAGAAGAATTTTATCATTTCTTGAGAAGCTGTTTTCTTGATAAAAAAATGTGGATTGATTATGTAAATACGTGTACATATGAGCACCTGAGTCGCAGGTATGAATTGCGATCAGGCTAGCCTTATTGTTATTATGTTGACCGCGTCACATGAACGATTGGCGAGCGGGGAAAATAGATGCATCTATGGTTCGAGCCGTTCGACCCTTCGACTGTCACACCCCGAAATCCCACCATCGGGCCGTGATGGAATCTAAAGTTGAACCCACTAGACAAGCCAATGTGTATAGATAAACTAGCACATTAACATCAATTTATTAGGATAAACTAAACGGTTCAGAAATTAACAGCGGAAATAAATATGGTTTCAAGCTAAATAAGGACAACATAATACAACAACGCATAAATTTTCCCAAAACCTAGAGTCACAAACTCACAAACTGTCTACAAGAGTGCTAAATACAAAGTCTGGAAGGAAATACATGACTGTCTCTGAAACTAGAGGAAAACAAGACAGAAACGAAGGCATAGGTATGGGAGAGACGCCAAGGCCCACGAACGCCAGCGGGTATACCTTGAAGCCTCAAGGATGAACTGGAAAACACTCCCACTAATGATGCCCTCCGGGTCCGGCTGCGTAATCTTCACAGCATAAAGAAGTGCAGGTGTAGCATCAGTACAACCGATCCCATGTACTGAGTAAGTGCCGAGCCTAACCTCGACAAAGTAGTGATGAGGCTAAGACATGACAACAAAATGTACCTGTGCAGTTCGAATATATATATATAAACAACGGAAAAGAAATGCAGGAAGTAATCCATCAATAAGGGAAGGGGAACATGCTGTGGGGAGATAACATATAAGAAATCTTAAATAAAGAAAGGAACAACGAGGTCAGAATATCAATAAGGACCAGAAATCACAAGCTTGCACGGCATCTCCCTTCGTGCTTTTACTCTCGTCCTCACTATGCAATGTAGAATGTAATAAATGTAAATCATGGCACGGTATCACCCTTCGTGCTTTTACTCTCTTTCCTCACACTATAATCAATGAATATCGGTACGGAATGGTACATCATACAGAAAGGCATCACCCTTCGTGGTTTACTCTCTTTCCTCACAATATCAAACAATGCACAGCATCACCCTTCGTGCTTTAACACTCTTCCTCACCCAAACAGCAATCACAAACAAGGGAAAGGGAGTAAACATAATAGAAATTGAAATCCCGGCAAGGGAACAATAACAGTAATCTCAACATCCCATCAAGGGAGACAATATCAAACAATGCACGACATCACCCTTCGTGCTTTAACACTCTTCCTCACCCAAACAACAATCACAAACAACGGGCAAGGGAGTAAGCATAATAGAAATAGGAATCCCGGCAAGGGAACAATAATTAAACAATTAAATCCCGGGAAGGAAACATCAACTAAACAATTAAGTCCCGGCAAGGGAACATCAATTAAACAATTAAATCCCGGCAAGGGGAACATCAATTAAATAATCAAATCCCGGCAAGGGAACATCAATTAAATAATTAAATCCTGGCAAGGTTATATTTAAATAACTCTTTCTCTTTCTTTCACTTTCATTTCCATGATTTATTCTATCACTTGAGCCAATGCTCCAAAGGATGTAATTATCTTATATTTCTTCATCATTCGTTTTACAATTTGAGCCAATGCTCCAAAAGATGTAGTTATCTCATATCTCTTCACCATTCATGTTACAATTTGAGCCAATGCTCCAAAAGATGTAATATTTCGTATTTCTTCATTATTCATTTCACAATTTGAGCCAATGCTCTAAAGATGTAATATCTCATATTTCTTCATTATTCGTTTCACAATTTGAGCCAATGCTCCAAAGATGTAATTATATCATATCTCTTCACCATTCATGTTAAAATTTGAGGCAATGCTCCTCGAAGTTTAAAGATCACAACTCCCTTCACGTGCTCTTTACAACATATAGAATCATCAATTAAGCATGGAAGTTACAACAAAATCGGAATATTCGCAATAATAAGACTCACGTTCATGCTAGACACCAATGTATAGATACTCGTCACCATGACTATACATCTTACTCTACAATTAACAAGTAGCAAACAAGACTCAACTCATATTCCCTCAAGCTAAGTTTAGACCAAGCACTTACCTCGGGTCCAAAATATAGCAATCAACCCTCTAACACCGCCTTCCCCTTATAATTCAACTCTGGAATGGTATTATCTAGGCATAATCACCTCAAGTATATCAATAAGAATTCAATAATTCAATTACATAGCCCAGTTACCCATTTCCATGCATTCTTCCAAAATAACAAAATTCGACCCCAGGCCTGCTTGGTCCAAACACGAGACCCGGACCATAACCACGTCACCCATTCAACCACGAGCCCGAATATATAATTTATTTTCAAATTCGACCCCAAAACGAGGTCTAAATCAAGAAAATTCAAAAGGGCCTAACTCTACCCAAATTCCTAATTTTCTACTCTAATTTGCATGTTTTAGGCCTAGGAATTCATTAGATATAGATGAAAAATGAAGGGAACGAGTTAAAATTTACTAACCCAAGAAGATTTGGTGAAGGATGGCTTGAATGGATGCCTAAGGACCTTGGAGAAGATGAATTTTGTGAAAACTTATGAAAAATCCCGAGGCTACTGTTCTGGAAATATTTATACACCACTGGGCAAAATTTCCCTTCGCGTTCGCGGAAGAGAGGTCGCGTTCGTGAAGGGTAGACTGGACAAACCATCGCGCGTGCGGAAGGGTGAATGCGAACGCGAACGTGAAGAGTAAAGAGGCTGGGGTCCAGAAATTTGCCTATGCGAATGTGTGGGACATCACTCGAACGCGATGTAGAAGACCTGCAAAGCCACGCGAACGTGGTCAAGTGTACGCGAACTCGAAAAGGAAAATAGGGCAAAGCTCTCAGGGTCAAATAACCCTACGCTTCGCCAGGGAATGGATGCGAATGCGATGAAGGAATAGCTTAAAGCTTCGCAAACGCGGAAGAGGCATCGCGAACGCGAAGAACAAATGGACCTGCAACTGCTGAAGCCAAAAACCAGCAATCTTCCTAAGTTCAAAATCACTCCGAGACAGCTCCAAAACACTCCCGAGCCCTCGGGGCTCCTAACAAATCACATGCACTAACTCAACAACATCCTACGAACTTAACCGTGCGATAAAATCACCAACATAACATCAAAAACAATGAATCAAACCTCAAAATCACTAGTTTTTCTTCAAACTTCATAAACTTTCAAATTTAGAGTTTTTAAGTTCGAAACACGTCAAATCACGTCCAATTTCAACCAAACTTTACAGAAAGGACTTAAAGCATATATAAGACTTGTGTCGGGTGCCGAAACGAAAATACGGGCCCGATACCATCACTTTCTAATCAGATTTCATTTTCAATTTCCATAAATATTTTCAGAAAACAATTTTACTCAAAAATTCATTTCTCGGGCTTGGGACCTCGGAATTTGATTCTGGGTATACGCCCAAGTCCCATATTTTCCTACGTACCCTTCGGGACCGTCAAATCACGAGTCCAGGTCCGTTTACCCAAAATGTTGATCGAAGTCAAATTTATTCATTTTAATATCAAAACTTAACATTTTTCACAGAATTTCATATTTAAGCTTTCTGGCTACGCGTCCGGACCACGCAAATTGAGGCACCTACAAATGAGGTTTTCAAGGCCTCGAAAGTATGGAATGGGTAATAAAATAGGTGATGACCCCTTTGGGTCGTCACCTCGGCAGTCACAATTTATTATTGTTGGTCCGCGCAGTTCGACCCTCAACATTTCTTGCGGATGATAATTGCTGCGTATTTCCTGTTATCTATACATGTTTATCGGCCTAAGGAAATTCTAAATTTCTAGTTAAAAAGAAGAAGAATCGATGTGTAAAATGTGAAATAAGTCTGATGTTCTCATCCCTGATTATCATTTAAATTGTCAACTGAAATGACGAAGGTGTTAAAGTGTTAAATATAAGAAGAACTGATATTCCCTACCCCTAATATTTAAATAAATTGCCTCTGACATTCATGCTTAGTGTCTCACTTGATTATACTAAATTTACCTCTAGCAAGTGTCTAATCGACCTCTCGTCACTACCTCTCTGAGGTTAGGCGGGATACTTACTAAGTACACGTTGTTTTCGTAGTCATGCTACACTTGCTGTGCATTTTTATTGCATAGGTAATTTCACAGTGATGTGGCTGGTTTGGAGACTTAGGCGAGCTGCATCATCCGGAGGCGATCCGCACCTGACAGAGTCTCCCTCGTACTGTATTTATTTTGTTTTAAATTCCATTGTCCAATTTGTATCTCGAACAAGCTTTGTAATGATTGTATAAATTCTTAGAAATTTCTCATGCACTTGTGACACCGGGTTCTGGGATGTGTTTGGGATTTAATTTAATAAATGGAATGGTTTACCTGTCGTATTTATTTTATAAATTTTTATTCGCTATTATGACTTGTATGTGAAAGTTAACGATTTCAAAAAATGTTAATACAAGAATTTATTTCAATTAATTAATGATTGGCTTTCCTGACGGTGGTGTTCGGTGCCATCACGACCTTAATAGATTTTGGGTCTTGACAACATGGTATCAGAGCTCTAGGTTCCCTTAGGTCTCACGAGTCATGAGCAAGTCTAGTAGAGTCTTGAAGATTGGTACGGAGACGTCTGTACTTATATTCGAGAGGCTACAGGGCTGTTAGGACTACTTCCCTTCTTGATTCCTCATCGTGTGATTTGATTCCTCCGAGGCTTATGGCTACATTTCTTTCTACTCAATCTTACGTGTCGCGAAGCGCTTTCTATGAATCAGGAATTTGAGGAATTGAAATGGTGCTATGGGTGTGGTGCGGGATGTTTCTCCTTGCGAAGTTGATTGAGGCTATTGTCGTTGCTCTGCGGAAGAGTAATATGTAGTTTCAGCTAGTAGCTGTCATTCTGAGGACTTGAGGTTATGTCAGGTTGAGATGATGCTCGATTGGTTATCGCGAGATGTCGATATGATGATAGAATGATTGCCCATATATCAGGGGTGATGAATGGATTGAAGGGAAGTCTTCTCAAGGTGTGATTTCGAGATTTCAGCATTTTAGTTCCGATAGAGGAAACACATTGGACTATAAATGGTCAGGTTTTGAATTGATAAAGTAGTAAGACTTGGTGTTTTTTAAGTAAGGTGGGATATTCACCTGTGATGTGATATCGTCGCCATTGATTGAATGGAATGTGTTAAGTTCGTCGGTGCCATGGTTTCTTTGTTTGCTCGGGGTTAGAGTATTATGAAAAAGGATTAAAGAATGCGGTTTTCAGAGACCGCGAGGTGCGGTGGTTCAGTATTGGATAAGTATTGATAATGAATACAGCTCGAGAAAGATGATCTTTAGGGAGTCGAAGTTATGGTGGTCTGCTGGTTTAGGTGTTTCAAAGAATGATATTGAATTGGACACCATACGACGAAGGAAGACATGTGAGAAGTGTCAGGCGGTGGCTAAGTTTCTAAAAGGCCAGGTGTAAGGAATTGAAGTCAGGTAGTTGTTTAAAGGAATGAGTTTAACATGTGGAAGAGTGGCAGCGTAGCCCAGGAGTACAGTGGTAAGACAACTTCTTATCTTGAGGGAAAGTTTGAGAGCTTTAGTGGATGGTGATTGGGTCTACGAGCTTAAGTTGAAATGTGGGTTATTTTAGCGGTAGGTTGGACACAACAGGGCGGAGTTGTTAGGAATAAAGAAGGACAAAATGTGGCGGTGAATTTGAAGATGTAGTAGCGCATTTAGTAGATGTCCATAAGGAGCGGACGGACTGGCAAAGTTGGTGCATGAGAGCAGGCTTAGGGTGGGGTATTGATGTTGCAAAGAGTGTGCATTTCAGCGTCATTGGAAGGTGTTAGTTGGTGATTTCCACAGGTGGGTTATCTCCTGTGAATAGGTTAGCGGTTGCATGGTGGGCAAGTTTCTACGAGGGATTCTGGTGGCTATTTGGTAGGAGGCAGAATGTGTGAATGGTGTTAGAGAATTTAAGTATTTAGAGTATGCTGATGGGCGAATTTGGAAGAATTGGACGGATTGGTTAGGCAAAATCATGCTAACAAAGGGAAAAGGATCTCGGCAGGGTCTAGAGTGGTGCAAGGAGTAGCTACGGGCTAAGTGGGGGAGTCCTACCACCTGAAGTTGGGTTGTAGGATTATGTTCTCATGGGGTCGGGGATTGTCGGCGTGTTGGCAAGTTATTGCAGCTAAGGGAAAGGAGTAAAATGGTGATTGTGCGTGGGATTTGACGAATGTGTGCAAAAGTTGGTCCTGTTGGACCAGGGTTAGGCTTTGGAAGATTCAGAATTTATGCTTAAGGCATAGGCGAGTTGTTAGGGTATTGACTCTGTCACGTGCTTCATTGAAAAGGGTGTTCAGGTGTTATAAAAGCCTTGGAGTTGATTGTGTTCGGGGCCATCAGAGTGGGTGACTCTCAATAGCGGTCCTAGTAAATTCAAAGGTTAAGAGTGTGTCGTTTAAGGGTTTCAGGCAGCAGTATGATTACGAATCGAGCTTATGCAACGTAATTCCTGAGAAAGGGGAAATAATTGGAGTGTTCTATGTTATTTTCAGCGTGCAGGATAGTATTGAAGGAGTGAGAGAAATAAACTCCGAGTTGTAGAGGGATTATTAGGATGGTATGAGATGGTTTGTGGGATCGAGGCAGCATGGTCTCGTGAATCAAGGCCAATCGGGATGAGTGAGGATTGAGTTTGTTATGAGTTGAATGGGGTTACTATTATTTCTGAGGAAGTTAAGGATGATTAAAAGAAGATAGATTGACTAGCCATGGTTGAAATGACACATGTGCGGCAGTGATCAGTTTTGTCAGTGTGATTGAGTTATGCGTGTGGTTTTCACACTGTGTGCAAGGTTTGACGGCCTCCGTAACAGATTTGATTTGGGAGCATTCGAGTGTTATGGCCTCTCAAGTGTAGGCGGATCCCGGAAGGTTTATGGTGGTTCAGACCACTACTTAAGGATTTGCATGTATTGTGATTGTGGGAATTCACTCGTGTGTTGTGGTGGTTCTCTTGAATTAAGGTAAGTAAAAGGTTTCTATATGATGAAGTGTTCACCCTATTAGTGGTTCATAAGTTATGATGGAATTCTTGTGCTATCTCATGTTGGCATGTTAGGTGCGGTAAGCAGTATGTAACTGGAATTAAGGAATCGAGATTGCAGTTCGATGTTGACAAGGATATCATGAGCTCGTATGAGCAAGAAAAAGTGATTTGGAAGTTCAGAGTAAGCTGGTGTTATCTTTAGTGTCACTTGAGATCGATATTCTGTGAAAGAGGCTTTGTACCTTGGTCATGGGTTCTTGATGTGTTTTGCGGCATTAGTGTGGTCGGTGGTATGGATGTGCATACTTTTCACCTTGTGTGGTAGGTAGTGGGAGCGTGACCAAAGGAAGATTGTATAAGTGTGACGTATAGTCACCTGATTGATTGAAGATTTAGACGAAGTGTAAGGATGTGCAATATTTTTTGTTTCAAAATTTATGCCAAGAAGGCGTTCGGTCTAGCTGGTTATGGATTATGGGGTGTTTTCCCGGCTATGATGGGTGTTCTTGTGTGCTATGAGAGGAAGTAGGTTATTTTGGACCCAGGTAAGGCTATCAGCCAAGATCATTGCGAGCAGAATCGACGTGAAGTGTATGAATGGATTTAAACAAGATTATAGGCTTCATGCGAGTCAGATGGGTCCATTTTAGTATGGCGCTCCGCAAGGAGGGGTGTTGGAATATCAGGTGTTTTTCCGTCTTCGTCAAATTCATGTAATATTATGATTATGCCGTGTGAGTTGTGAAACAGCTTGATAATTTCTTATGTGTTGAGGTCCCACGTAGGGGTGAGGTTATGTGAGTATGATAACTCTTGGGATCTAGAGTGTATATGTGTATATATATATATATATATATATATATATATATATATATATATATATCGCACCTCAATTGTGCTTGAGTTCTATAGCATATGGCCTTATCAGTCTCCCAGGATGGTATTACGAACTTAGCATGCCTGTGACCGATATTCAGTAATTTGTAATAATGAGCAATTCAGCTCCTTGTATATTTCCATATGTGAATTTTATGTGTGGATCGGGTGGCACGTCGTCACGGGTATGTTATTTGGATTAGGTTGCACGCCGCAACAGTGTGATGATGAGTAAGGTTCCTATATTTATTTTTCTTGTGTTTTATTTCCTATTTTCTTAGGAAAGTTCATAATAGTTGCGTAAGTTGAGTATTCCCTTCATGAGTCATTTCTTATGTATCGTGTTCGAGTTGTGGCTTATTGGCGCGATGTGCTATCATGTGAGACTGTTGGCCATGTCTGGGGTTAATGGTTGTTTGAACAGTTCATACTGTGTGAGACGAGATTATTGGGTTGGGGATCAGTGCGATAAGATTATGTGAAATACATTAAGGGACAATTGCCCTTATTAGTTTGTAATGAGGCGATGGTTCTAGTCAAGAGGAGATATTCAATGATTTATTGACTCGGTAGTTAATTGTAATTTCTACACACTTCCTCCGTTGTGATGGTATCGTCAGCATTATAGCAGGATGTATGTATATATATTGTAA
The DNA here is from genome assembly GCA_005239525.1 of Nicotiana knightiana. Classification (NCBI taxonomy): domain Eukaryota; kingdom Viridiplantae; phylum Streptophyta; class Magnoliopsida; order Solanales; family Solanaceae; genus Nicotiana; species Nicotiana knightiana. The sequence goes on from ML411461.1 coordinate 50,172, forward strand.
GGTGCATTGGAAGCATCAGATTCGTTGAATTTTGGCTATTAAGGTTCAGAGAGTGTCATTGTGGTAAGATGATGGGTCATGCGGTGCATGGTGCTGATTCAGCAAAGGTATGCAGTCATGATTCTAGTGTATCGTGTGGTAGTTGATGCGGTGTTTATATATTAGGAACATGCCCGACAGAGAATTTCAGGTGTTGGAACTGGATTCTAAGCTTATTGTATGAATAAAAGAAGAAATCTTCAGATTTGATCAAGGTAATATACCCAATTGGGTTGTCGTATCACGAGCAGGTGCTCGAGGTGTTAATAAGTGATTTCAGATAACTCCAGAGTAGTTCTTAGCACATTCGAGGACGAACATCTGTTTAAGTGGGGGAGAATGTAACGACCCGACCGGTCGTTTTGAGCTCTAGCGCGTCGTTCAGCGGCTTGAAGTCATGAGCAGCTCCACTTCAGGTATTATGACTCTAGGCATGGTCGGAGTTGAATTTCGGGAAGTTCGGAGTCAAATTGGAAAGAAAATTCTCATTTCAGAAGCCTTAGGTTGGAGAAATTGACTAATATTTGAATTTTGAGTAAACGACCTCCGAATCAGGATTTGAGGGTTCCTGCAGGTTCGTGTGATGATTTCGGACTTGGGCGTATTTCTGTGTCGGGGTTTGGATAACCCGGGAGCGTTTCGGCATATATTGTGGAAGTCAGTATTTTGAAGAAATTTCCTAAGTTTGGCTTGAAGCGCATTTCAGTGATATTGATGTCTGTTTGGGTTTCCGAGCCTGGGAATAGCCCTGTATGGTGATTATGAAGTTGGAAGCGCGATCGGAAGTGAAATCAGATATCCGTAGGTCATATTGAAGTCATTTGGCTAAAGATAGGAATTTGAAGGTTTTTGAGAAATCCGACCGGAAGTGGGATTTTTGATATCGGGGTAGGAATACGATTCTGGAAGTCGGAGCAGGTGTGTAATGTCAAATATGACTTGTGTGCAAAATTTGGGGTCAATCGGACGTGATTTGATGGGTTTTGGCTTTGGATGTGGAAGTTTGAAATTTCAAAGTTCATAAAGTTAGATTTTTGTGCGATTTGTGATTTCGGCGTTGTTTGATGTGATTTGAAGCCTCAAGCAAGTCCGTGTGAGGTTGTGGGACCGATTTGTGTGATTGGACGGGGCCTTGGGTGTGTTTCGGGGTGGTTTCGGACAATTTTTCCCCTACTTGTTGCTGTTGTTTTCTCGTGTCACTGGTGTGCTATGCAATTGCGACCCATAGTGTGCCATCGCAAAGAAGAAATTGGGGGGGGGGGGGGGAAATTTGCATGTTCAACCACAGGGGGTGCAGTGCGATCGCATAGGAGGAAATCTGGGGCAACCTAGTTGGCCTATGTGATCGCATAGAGCGTTTTTCTGGCTAGTGTGATGTTTTAAACGAGATTTTGTCCATTTCCTTCATTCATTTCATTGATGTGGGCGATTTGAGGAGCTTCATGAGGGGTTTTCAACCAATCATCACTAGTTTTGGGGCGTTTTGCATCCATTGGAGTCGTTGAAAGGTCTTGGAAGCCGGTTATGGAATTTCGGAGCGAGGTAAGTCTCCTTTCTAACTTTGTGAGGGAGAATTGTCCCCTAGGTGAAGTAATTAAATATGTGAAGCTATCTGCTGGGGCTACGTACGCACGAGGTGACGGGAGTCCGTGCGTAGCTGCTATTATGCCATGTCCGAGTAGTCTAGGACTCACTAGCATGCCTTACGTGTCATACATGTGATCCTGCCCATAATATTAGACTGTTAATCTTATTGAATCGGTAAATTATTTCCTAAGAAGACTAGAGTTTACTTCTCTTAATCATTCCTCTGTAGATAATTGTATTCCTGATAAGGTTATATTATTTAATATTATTAAACTTGGCAAAGGAGTTTCAAAACGAAGATTTAAATGCTATTTTTCGTGTTCCTTTAAGAAGAATTTTATCATTTTCTTAGAAGCAGCTTTCTTGATAAAAAAATGTGGATTGATTATGTGAATACGTGTACATATGAGCACCTGAGTCGCAGGTATGCTTCGCGAGCAGGCTAGCCTTATTGTTATTATGTTGACCGCATCGCATGATCGATTCGCGAGCGGGGAAAATAGATGCATCTATGGTCCGCACCGTTCGACCCTTCGGCAGTGCACAATTTATTATTGTTCGTCCGCACCGTTCGACCCTCGGCATTTCTTGCGCATGATAATTGTTGTAATTATTGTATAAATTCTTAGAAATTGCTCATGCACTTGTGAAACCGGGTTATGGGATGTGTTTGGGATTTAATTTAATAAATGGAATGGTTTACCTGTCGTATTTATTTGATAAATTTTTATTCGCTGTTATGACTTGTAAGTGAAGATAACGATTTTGAAAAATATTGAATTTATTTCAATTAATTAATGATTGGCTTGCCTGACGGTGCTGTTCGGTGCCATCACGACCTTAATATTTTGGGTCGTGACAGTCGGTTGTACTGATACTACACTATGCACTCTTTTGTGCAGATCCAGGTACCGGCCAACAATAGAGATTTTAGTGGCAGCTATATATTATTCGGATACACGAGGTATATCTTCGAGCGTTCGCAGATCCCGAGAGTCTTCTCTTATTTCGTAGAGTTGCTTTATAATTTTCCTAAAACAGTTATATTATTTCTTTCTGCCCATTAATTGTAGTATTCTTTAGTAGTTCGTGAATTGTGATACCAAACCCTGAGGTAGTCTTAGAGTTATTAATATAATTAGTTTGTGGCTCGGTTTATTTATTTATTTATATTTTATTTTTGGAGTTATTCTTTGGAAACCATTATATTAAGTTTACTTTAAATTTATTTTATTATGTTTAAATGGATAATCAAAGAAAAATAGCTAATCGAACTCTAACATTGGCTTGCCTAGCAAGTGTGGTGTTCGGCGCCATCACGATCCTTAAGGTTGGGAATTTGAGTCGTGACAAGTTGGTATCAGATCCCTAGGTTGCTTAGGTCTCACAATTCACGAATAAGATTAGTAGAGTCTGAATGATCGGTACGGAGCCGTCTTTACTTATCTCTTAGAGGCTTTTGAGTTAGGAAAAAACTCCATTTTTATTTCTATTCTATCGTGCGATTGTTGTATCTCAAATACTGATTGGATTCTTCTATTCTCTAGCGGATGGCGAGAACACGTTCTTCCTCTTCAGCTGACCAGCATTCCGGTCCAGCATTAGCATCTCCTACAAGGGGCAGAGGTCGAGGCCGCGCCAGAGGCCGAGGCAGGGGTATGACTCAGCCTATTTCCCAGGCAGCAGCCCCAGCTGTGGAACCTCAGATCGAGATTAATGAGGGGGTTCCAGCTCAGACCGTTCTAGCGGAACCAGCTCAGGTCCCCGAGGGGTTTATTGCTACCCCAGTTCTTCAGGATGCTTTGGTCCGTTTAGTGGGCCTTATGGAGAGTGTGGCCCAGACTGGCACATTCCTTGTTGCAACAGTCATATCTTAGGCAGAAGGAGGGATCCATACTCCTGCTACCCACACTCCGGTTTAGACTACTCCTCAGGTTCAAACCATAGTAGCCAATCCAATTGGGTAATTTAGCCAATTGCAGCAGTGTCGCCCATTAATGGGGCAGCCATGTCATCAGATGCTTTGTGGAGACTGGACAGGTTTATCAAGCTTTTCCCATTTCATTTCATTGGTGCTACTTCAGAGGACCCTCAGGAATATCTGGATAGTTGTCATTAGGTGTTGCGTAATATGGGTATTTTGGAGAACAATGGGGTCGATTTTGCTGCCTTTCAGATGATTGGTTCCGCCAAGAAATGGTGGAGGGATTATCTGTTGACTAGACCAGCTAGGTCTCCAGCCTTGACTTGGGATCAGTTTTCTCATCTCTTTATCGAGAAGTTGTTGCTTGTTACTACTCGAGAGGAGAAGCGTCGTCAGTTTGAACGACTACAGCAAGGAAGTAGTATGAGACTCGTTTCCTGGATTTAGCTAGACATGCTATTCTCTTATTGCCCACAGAGAGGGAGAGGTTCAGACGGTTGATTGAGGGCCTTCCTCAGCCCATCAAGTTGCAGATAGCCAAGGAGACAGGGACCGATATTTTGTTTCAGGATGCAGCTAATGTGGCTAGGAGGGTTGAGTCAGTTCTCGGGATGGGAGGTCAAGGGTATGAGAAGAGACCTCGCCATTCCAGTGGTTTCAGTGGTGCCTCATCTGGAGGCGGGACTTCATTTAGTAGAGGCCATTCTTCCAGGCCATTTCTTTCAGCACTACAGGCTTCACATGGAACTTCGGGTGGTCATGGTTCTTATGTGCCTTCTCCTGCTCAGCCAGTCTACAGTGATCCTTCAGCTCTTTTTAGAGCACCTCCTCTGCAGAGTTTTCACTGTGGCCAGTCTGTTCGTTCGGGTCAGCATACTTATCAAGAGGGATATTTAGAGTGTGGTGAATTTGGGCATGTCAGGAGGACTTGTCCGAAATATGCAGGTAATCAGTTTCAGCATCAGGGTTCTCGTGCCATAGTTCTGGCACCAGCTCCAGTACCACCTGCCCAGCCAGCAAGGGGTAGAGGTCAGGTAGTTAGAGGTAGAGTCCAGAATGTTAGAGGTGGAGGTTAGATAGCTAGAGGTGGAGGTCCTCCTAGAAATGTGGCTCAAGGTGGCGGGGCTTAGCCCCGATTATATGCATTTCCATCTAGGCCTGAGGCAGAGTCCTCCGACGCTATTATCACAGGTATCATCTCAGTTTGTGATAGAGCTTATTCAATTTTGTTTGATTCGGGATCTAATTATTCTTATGTTTTATCCTATTTTGCCTCTTATTTGGGGGTGCCCCGTGATTCATTGAGTGTTCCTTCATGTGTCTACACCGGTGGGGGATGCTATTATGGTAGATCGTTTGTATCGTTCATGCATAGTAGTCATTGAAGGTCTTAAAACTAGTGTGGATCTTTTACTCCTAGACATGGTCGACTTTGATGTTATATTGGGCATGGATTGGTTGTCGCCTTATTATGCCATCTTGGACTATCACGACAAGTTAGTTACCTTAGCATTGTCGGGGTTGCCTCGACTAGAATGGGAAGGGACTCTTGGTCATTCTCCCAGCCGCGTGATTTCATATGCGAAGGCTCGCCGCATGGTGGAGAAGGGGTGTTTGGATTATTTGGCTCATATTCGTGACTACGATGCCGAGGTTTCTTCTATAAAGTCACTTCCTATTGTTCGTGAGTTTCCCGATGTAAATCCTGTAGACCTGCCGGGGATTCCACCCAACAAGGATATTGATTTTTGTATTGAGGTGGCTCCGGGCACTCAGCCCATTTCTATTCCCCCATATCGGATGGCCCCACCATAACTGAAAGAGTTGAAAGAACATTTTCAAGACTTTCTAGATAAGGGTTTCATCAGACCTAGTGTCTCATCTTGGGGTGCACGGATTTTGTTTGTAAAGAAGAAAGACTGGTCGATGAGGATATGTATAGATTACCGGAAGCTGAATAAAGTTACTATCAAGAATAAGTATTTGTTGCCAAGGATTGATGAGTTATTTGATCAGCTTAAGGGTGCTAGAGTGTTTTTGAAAATTAATTTTAGATCGGGCTATCATCAGCTGAAGATTAGGGCATCTGATGTTCCTAAGACATCCTTTCGGGTGAGGTATGGGCACTACAAATTTTTGGTTATGTCCTTTGGGCTGACTAATGCTCCAACAGCCTTTATGGATTTGATTAATCGGGTTTTCAAGCCCCATCTGGACTCTTTCGTGATTGTGTTCATTGATGATATTCTAATATACTCCTGCAGTCGAGAAGAGCATGAGCAGCACCTTCGTATAGCCCTCGAGACTTTGAGAGATAATCAGTTGTATGCAAAGTTTTCAAAATTTGAGTTGCGCTTAGATTCAATAGCCTTCTCGGGTCATATCGTATCAGCTGACGGTATTGAGGTTGATCCTAAGAAGATAGAGGCAGTCAAGAACTGGCCTAGACCCACGACAGCCACGGAGATCAGAAGCTTTTTGGGTTTGGCGGGTTACTACCGTCATTTTGTGGAGGGGTTCTCATCCATAGCAACCCTAATGATTAAATTGAGTCATAAAGGAGCCCTATTTAAATGGTCAGATGAGTGAGAGGTGAGCTTTCAAAAGCTCAAGACAGCCTTGACTTTAACACCGGTGTTGGTGTTACCATCAGGTTCGGGTTCTTTCACGGTGTATTGTGATCCTTCACGAGTTGGACTTGAGTATTGATGCAGGATGGCAGGGTGATTGCATATGCGTCTGGGCAGCTAAAAGTCCATGAGAAGAATTATCCTGTTCATGACTTGGAGTTGGCAGCCATTGTTCATGTATTGACAATTTGGAAACACTATCTTTATGGCGTGCCGTGTGAGGTTTTCACAGACCATCGCAGTCTCCATTACTTATTTAAGCAAAAGGATCTAAATTTGAGGTAGCTGAGATGGTTAGAGTTATTGAAGGATTATGATGTCACTATATTGTACCACCCAGGGAAGGCCAACGTGGTGGCCCATGCATTGAGTAGGAAGGCGGTGAGTATGGGCAGCCTTGTGTATATTCCAGTCGGTGAGAGATTGTTAGCTTTAGATATTCAGACGTTGTCTAATCAGTTCGTGAGGTTGGATATTTCGTCCAAGAATGTTCTAGCTTATACAGTCCCTCGGTCTTCTCTAATTGAGCGTATCCGAGAGCGGCAGGATGATGACCCGCATTTGATGGTTCTTAGGGACACAGTTCAGCGCGGTGGTTCCAAGCAGGTTACAGTTGGAGATGATGATATTTTGAGGATGCAGGGTCATATATGTGTGCCTAATGTTGATGGACTTCATGAGTCGATCCTTGAGGGGGCTCACATTTCTATGTATTCTATTCACCCAGGTGCAGCCAAAAAGTACCAAGACTTGGGGCAGCATTATTGGTGGAGAAGGATGAAAAAGGACATTGTTGTGTATGTGGCTCGTTGCTTAAATTGTCAGCAGGTAAAATATGAGCATCAGAGACGCGGTGGTTTGCTACACCATATGGAGATTCCTAAGGGAAAGTGGGAGCGTATCACTATGGAATTCGTCGTTGGACTCCCATAGACTTAGAGGAAATTTGACGCAGTTTGGGTTATTGTGGATAGGTTGACTGTATCATCACATTTCATTCAAGTGGAGAGTACTTATACTTCGGAGCTATTGGCTGATCTATATATTCGGGAGATTGTTCGCCTTCATGGTGTGCCCGTGTCTGTCATTTCTGATCGGGGTACGCAGTTTACTTCGCACTTTTGGAGGGAAATTCAGCGTGAGTTGGGTACCCGAGTGGAGTTGAGAACAACATGTCATCCTGAGACTGACGGGTAGTCCAATCGTACCATTCAAATTTTGGAGGATATTCTCCGCTCTTGTGTTATTGACATTGGAGGTTGGTGGGATCAGTTCTTGCCGTTAGCGGAGTTTGCTTATAATAATAGTTATTATTCGAGCATTCAAATGGATCTTTATGAGGCATTATATGGTAGACGTTGTAGATTTTCAGTTGGATGGTTTGAGCTGGGAGAGGCTCGGTTACTAGGTACATGCTTAGTTCAGGAGGCCTTAGATAAGGTCAAGATTATTCAGAAGAGACTTCGTGCAGCTCAGTCTAGGTAAAAGAGTTATGCCGATCGTAAGGTTCGTGATGTGGCATTCATGGTTGGAGAGAGGGTATTGCTTCGTGTGTCGCCCATGAAGGGTGTTATGAGGTTTGGAAAGAAGGGTAAGTTGAGCCCTAGGTATATCGGGCCGTTTGAGATTCTTGATAGAGTGGGGGAGGTAGATAATAGGCTTGCGTTTCCTCCAGGGTTATCCTCAGTTCATCCGGTATTCCACGTGTCTATGCTCCGGAAATATCATAGTGACCCGTCCCATGTATTAAATTTTAGCTCTGTCCAATTGGACAAAGACTTGACTTATGAGGAGGAGTCGGTAGCCATTTTAGACCGGCAGGTTCGCCAGTTGAGGTCTAAGAGTTATCCTTCAGTTCGAGTGCGGGGGAGAGGCCAGCTTGTGGAGGCAGCTACTTGGGAGTCCGATTCAGACATGCAGAGTAGATATCCACACATGTTCTCCAATTCAAGTAATTTTCTATGCCCGTTCGAGGACGAACGTTTTTTTTAGAGGTGGATATTGTGATGACCCAAGGGGTCATTCTATGAATTTAGACTCTGTTCTAGGCTTATTAGCCATAAAAAGATTAATTTGAAAATATGAGAAATAGTGAATTCTAGAGTTAAAATTTAATTATAGTTGACTTTGGTCAATATTTTGAGTAAACGGACCCGGATCTATGTTTCGACGATCCCAGGAGGTCCGCAGTAAAATATGGGACTTGGGTGTATGCCCGCAAATGAATTTCGAGGTCCCAAGCCTTAAAACTCAATTTTTAAATGAAATTGTTTTGGTGAAGTATTAATGAAATAAAGAAAAAATTAATGTTTGAAACCATTGGTATCGGGCCCATATTTTGGTTCCGGAGCCCAGTACAAATTTGTTATAGAATTTAAATGTTAACTGTGAAATTTGGTAAAAAACGGAGATTATTTGACGTGATTTGGACGTCCGGTTGAGAAATAATGTACTTTAAGTGTTCTTGAGAAAAAATGAGGACTTTTGAGGTTTAATTTATAGTTTTTCATGTTATTTTCATGATTTGATCACACGAGCAAGTCCATATGATGTTCATAGACTTGTGTGTATGTTTTTTTAGAGCCCCGAGGGTTCGGGTGAGTTTCGGATAGGCCACGGGATGTTTTACACTTGAAATTCTCTGCTGGTTCTCTGTTGTTAGTGCACATGCATTTTGTTTAATGCATTCTCATGACCCCGGGAGTGAAGCACAAAGGAATTTACTGGGGGGTCATTTTTTTTCAGTGTGAACGAGGTCTGGGCCCCGCGAACACATAGTGTATTGGACCTTGGGGGAGGGGAGCCGAATACCCTATGCGAACCCTCCCCCCCTAATGCGAACGCGATGGCCAGCTGCCTTGTAACCTATGTGAACGTGGCAGGCCCTATGCGAACGCATAGAAGGCCTGCCCAACTATATAAATACCCTTTTAAACACGGACATAAGCCTTTTTCTTCATAATTTTCGAACACCACAGCCCTAAGGACAATTTTCTTCATCAAAGTTTATCCCCAAGTTGTTGGTAATCAATTCTAAACTTTACTCTTTCAATTACCCAGTGTTTTTCATCACATGTATAAAACTAAGAATTTTCATGGTAAAAATTGAGGGTTTGGGTAGAATTAGGGAATTTTGTAATAATCGAATATTTACCTCGAATTGAGGTCGGATTTCGAAACTAATTGTATATTCGGGATCGTGGATGAATGGGTAAATGTAATTTGATCCGAACCCCGAGTTTGGACAAAGTGGGCCCGGGGTCGTGTTTTAACTTTTTTGAGAAAACTTAGGAAAAATTATAATTTTCAGTAAAGTTAGTTCCGTTAGCATTAATTAATGATATTAAGTTAATTATGGTTTGGTTCGAGTGTGTCACGACCCAAAATCCTAACTTAGGTCGTGATGGCGCGCATCAGCGGGGTCAGGCAAGCCGACTCTCAATTTACTAAAGGTTCCTTCTTATTAGATTAAACACTTTAAAATATACTCAGTTTTTAAAAACTTAAAATATGATTCGACACGGATAAATAGCAAGTTTTAATAAAAAAACAGTCATGAAGAGGCGTGAGCCAATATATGTACAAACCCGAAACCTATAACAACTATCACGTGTGTGCCAGGAACTAGTGTCACAAGTCCTACGGGCATACTAATAGAATATACAAACGATATAATATATAGTCCCACTGTCTGAAGGAAATAGACGGGAAATAAGCAAAAGAAAACCCCATGGTGCTGCCGGAGATCGCCAGGAGAAAAGCAGCTCACTGTGAAGTCAGGTCCGTCTAATATCAAGTCAAGCTCCGATCCGACAACCAGATGCACCAGCCTCAGAACATGTACAATTAAGTACAGAACCGTAGCATGAGTACATAAATATATATGTACCCAGTGAGTATCCCGCCTAACCTCGAAGAGGTAGTGACGAGAGGTCGACATGAAACTTACTAAGGTCCAACGATATAATTTAATAGAATATAATAGAAATGGTGGGCATGTAAAGGTAGTGAAGCAACAAATCTATGTGTAAGGTACTAAAATCCAAGAAAGTACTAGGAATGAATAAAACAATTACCACTTCACTTTCCCCCAAATATCTGTCAAATCAATATCCATTAATTTAGTAACAAATAAATCACAGGCATGAAGGGTAAGGACAACCGGCCGGAGTCATAAGATAGTCATGTCCATGCACTGTCGAGGGTCGAACGACCCGAACCATAAGTGCACCTCTCCACAAAGTACTCTCATCTTTGCACTGCCGAGGATCGAACGGCCCGTACCAAAAGTGCATCTCTCAATCCTCTCTATGCACTACCGAGGATCGAACGGCCCGTACCAAAAGTGCATCTCTCAATCCGCCGTGGCTTACAGCCTGTTCCCATAAGAGTGGGGGGAAAATCACACTCCGCTCGCGGAATGTAAAATGCGAAGCGGTCACATGCACACACATTATTCCTTTTTAAATTACTTTTCAGTGAACAATTCCTTTTAATTTTCTCAAATTTGCACGTCCTCAGGGAAGTAAGCAACATGTAACATTTAATTTATTAAGCATATAGTTCATATCAAGTAAAAACACAAGGCATGATGTGGGCCTAACTACCCGGGCATAATAGTAATAGCCGCTACGTATGGACTCTCGTCACTTTGTACGTACGTAGCCCCCTAAAATTATCACATATAGCATTTAAATTACCCAGGGGGATAATTCCCCCCCTTACAAGGTTAGAAAAGAGATTCACCTCACGTCGCACCTACTCCCTTGGTCAAGAATGCGTCCGAAACTACGAACTCGACACCCACGGACTCGAAACTAGCCAAATGTTATACAATTATATCAATTTATATTCAAAGCATGGAATTCTCCTATTACTTAGCCAAATTCACCATTCTTGAAGAAATTCTAAAGTCCAACCCTGGGCCTGCATGCTCGGTGTCCAAAAATTCTCGAAGGGAATACTCACCCATAACATAAGGATCATTAATAAATGATTTTTACTTGATTTCATAGCTTATTCACGGTTAAATTCTAAAATTATCGAAAGCCCTAGGTTACCACCCAATTCATGATTTTTCACTAATTAGGTGATTAAATTCAACTAGGAATTCATGCATTAACAAGTCTTGAGATGAAATTTACTTACCTTCTAGGGGTTGGGTCGTGGAGTCCTTTTCCCAAGCTCTCAAAGTGTTTAATGGAGGAAAGGGTGAAAAAACAATGAAGAATCCCGTATTTAAGAAACACACTATCTGACAGTGTTTCCGCACCTGCGGTCTGGCACCTACGAGCAAAGGCTCGCACCTATGGAAATGGACGAGGAAGCCTTGTCCCGCACCTGCGGAGTGGAGACCACACCTGCGGCTCCGCTCCTGCAAAACTTTGTCCGCACCTGTGAGAAATAGCCTGCCCGCTGGGGGTCGCACCTGCAAGGTTGGGACCACAGGAGCGGTCCCGCACCTGCGACTGGGCAACTGCACCTGCAGTCAACACCTGAATAGGTGCACCATCAGCTATTTCAGCTGGTTTTTGACCTCGTGTGGTGTCCGGGAGGGACCTGGGCCCACCCGAGCCCCCGTCCAAATATACCAACAAGTCCCAAATCATAATACGGAATCTCTCGAGCCTTAGGAACAACCAAAACATTACTAAGTCTCAAAATCACACCTCAAAACCCCTAGAACCAACGCGCCGAACCGACCTATTCTTGACTTCACTAACAACGCGCCGAACGGACCTATACTACTCGGAATGACACCAAATTTTGCAGGAAAATCATAAATGATATAACGGAACTATTACCAGTCTCGGAATTCCGTTCGGACCTCGATAACACAAAAACACGTCCCAAACCACAATACGAACTTAAGGAACTTCTTATTTCAATATTGGACGTCAAAACGCTCCCGGCTCATCAGAAACCCATTCTGAACATATGCCCAAGTCCGAAATAATCATACGGAGCTACCGGAACAGTCGAAACTCGACTCTGAGGTCGTTTACTAAAAATGTTGACCGAAGTCGAACTTGGCCTTGAAGGCCAACCTTAAGGAACCAAGTGTTCCTACAGCACTCTAAACACTTCCGAATCCCGGACCACCAGTCCCCGCAAGTCATAAATCATAATAAGCCACTATGGGAAGTTTCATTTATGGGAACGGGGTCTGATAACACAAAACAACCGGTCGGGTCATTATAGAGTATATTGGAGGTGAATTCAAGAGGAAAGCTATAATTGAACAGTGAGTGGCCTGCGAAATTGATGTAAGTACTTGGTTTAACCTTGACTTGAGGGAATAGGAATCCCCATCTTAATTGTTATGTGAAAATTCACGTGTGTGATGTATAGGTGAGGTGAAGAGTATCTATGCACCACCAAATGGTCCACTTACATGATCCCTTCCCCGTTTCCAATCTAATTGGTTCATGTTTTTAATTGTTTCATGTTCATTGTTGTCTTCTATAATTACTTGGCTTGTTATATTGTTGTAGGCCTTGTTCCAATCATGTTTTTGAAAGTATTAGTTGTTTTCCTTGATTTCATTGTGGTAAGTAAAGACCGAGTGGGTTGACATTGTTTTTACGAGATGTATGTATATATATATATATGTATGTATATTCCCGTTGGTTCATTTTGAGATATTATTTTCCCGTTGGTTCATTTTGAGATATTATTTATGAAGTTTGTGAGAACTTTCGTTTATTGTTTATGATTGTTGAGACAAAAGTATTGTGAAAGGCTTGGCCTGAATTGTAAAAATTTTGATATGAATGAATATATATGACTGTGATAAGGGTGGACAAGGGAAATAAATATATACAACTGTGATAAGGGTGGACAAGGGAAATATATACATATGACTGTGATAAGGGTGGACGGGAGAAATATATATGACTGTGATAAGGGTGGACATGGAGAATATAAATATATGACAGTGATAAGGGATGATAATTATGCTTTAGTGATTTTATTACAAAGATTTGAAAATTTATTGTTTTATCCTACTGTTTTCCCATATCCTGAATATTTGGTTATTTTTAAATTAAATGTTTGGAAATTTTGAAACTTGTGTGAAATTTTGGTGACAGCTAAGGCCTAGAATAGGCGACTGAGTTATTTTATTTATTGTTTCAGTTTATATTTTCTTGTTTGTGTAAAATTGTTTTATTACGTTATTATATATATGTATTGTCACAGGTTAACTCACAATTTCCCCGCCTTAGCCTCGTCACTACTTCGTCGAGGTTAGGCTCGGCACTTATTCAGTACATTGGGTCGGTTGTACTGATACTACACTCTGCACTCTTTTGTGTAGATTCGGGTACCGGCCAACAATAGAGATTTTAGTGGCAGCTATATATTATCCGGAGACACGAGGTATATTTGCCGACGTTCGCAGATCCCGAGAGTCTTCGCTTAGTTCGTAAGGACTTTTTTATAATTTTCCTAAAATAATTATATTATTTCTTTCAGCCCATTAATTGTAGTATTCTTTAGTAGTTCGTCAATTGTGACGCCAGACCCTGAGGTAGTCTTGGAGTTATTTATATAATTAGTTCGTGGCTCGGTTTATTTATTTGTTTATTATTTTATATTTGGAGTTATTCTTTGGAAATCACTAGATTAAATTTACTTTAAATTTATTTTATTATGTTTAAATGTATAATCAAAGGAAAATAGCTAATCAAAATTTACATTGGCTTTCCTAGGAAGTGTGGTGTTAGGCGCCATCACGATCCCTAAGGTTGGGAATTTAAGTCGTGACAACACCAATCTCATCCCAGTTAAGGGGGATAATTTTCCACTATGCACCCTACACCGGCACGTGTAGTTTCGGAGTTAGGTTATTTCAACCTACCCTTCCTCGGTGACTATCGATCTCCCAATAAGAATATTTTTATATGGATTTTCACCCAAAGGTAACACATATACATATACAATAATGTATTCATTTCAGACTATTTCACATTGTTCAAGCCTTTTATTAGCATTTTCACCCTCTCTCAATAACGATATTTCCTTTGCTCTCTAGGGCCTTTCACAAATGTCATTATTCAAGGCACGATGGCAGCATTTTTTTAAATATTCCACATTTTAACTTCATTTAATTTCAAGGATCACCACCAAATGCCAACATATAGAACATTCCAGAAATCATATACCTCAAGTGCGTTAATAATGGGACTTTAAGCACAAAGGACAAACAATAGAGGCACACATCAAAGTCCCAACAAGCAGTATACCAATTATCCTTGAATTACTCTTTATGTATTATCATCAACGATACATATTCAATTAAGTCATTAAGTACAAGCAGGAACGACTAGGAGTATTGAGCTTATCGAGTTTTCCTCACCCAATTGGTATACTAGTTTTCATCTAGAATATGACTCAAAGACATACTATTTCAATAAGAAACCATACTTTAAACCTCTATCTTTCGTCAACAAGCTCATACGGAATAGTCAAGTTTATAAGTTCATACGGGATGACCCAAAATGTAGAAATTAGAAATTTTGAGCCGATTATACTTAAACTTAGGGAAGACATTACGGAATTCCATTCCGAGAGATAAAGTTTAGTCAACATACCTCAATTGGCTTCTTTAGGCTATACAATTATCCAGAACTCGTAGCAATCTCAATCTATTTGGTAAGGTGACAAATGGAACCAATATTAGAAAATCGATCATAATTTCTAGCTCACTTGAGCATTTTATCATACAACATGTGTTCATTAAGGTCTGGTGGATCTTTTATTGTCACGCCCCAAAACCGAGGGACGAGACCGGCGCCCAATCGGATGAACCCGGTCAAGTGAACCTATATTTGCCTTTGCTACCAGACGCATTTCCTCATGTTCATAATGTACATTTTATAAGTGAACAGATAAATAGATTCAAGCATGCGGTTACAACATAAATGCCTTTCTTCTTTCAACATTTTCAACCTTAGATATTACCAAAACATACATACTAAGTACAACATTCCCGATACGGAACCACGATTACACGTAAATACAACAACTACCCAAAATATGTTTACAACCCACATAGTGTCTACGGAGCCTCTAAGTGTGCGAAGAAGAATACATAGACTTGCCGGTAACAAGGCCCCGACTATACTTCAAAAGGAATGACATAAAACAAAATGAGTCAACATGATTTACACACAGCCCTGAGAGGAAGTAGGGTTCACCAAGACTGTTGAAGAGATGGAAAGAATGGCACCACTATCGGCAATCGACACTACCTGTTACAGAACCACCTACATCCATTTAAAAGATGTAGCGACCCCGGCAAAATGGATGTTAGTACCATTGAATAGCACTAGTATGTATGAACAAACCTACTCTAGATAGGATAAACATCAATAGTCAACACAAATAGAGGCATCAGATAACAATACACCGAGGCAAGGAAAAACACAAAAAAGAGTTACCACAACCCTCATCCCATTTTGCCATCTTTTGGTTAATGTACTTTTAAGTTCATCTTGTTATTATTATTACTGATCCACCGTGTCGTTGTCACACAGAGTCCGATCTCTGCCCGACCGGCTAAGCCATCATAGGTGAGGTCCGAATTTCAATCACATCACATATAACCACCGTGGCTTTTTCTCACAGAGTCTGATCTCTGCCCAAATCGGCTAGGCTAACACTGTGGCTTGTGCATAGCACATGGAGTCCGATCTCTACCCGATTGGCTAGGCCATCTCAACTGTAAACAGTGAGGACAATAATCATCATCAAATCATAATCATATCACAATATCAAGTCATCCATGTGTACGACATAGAGTCCGATCCTAGCCAGACCGGATAGGCCTTATCACCCCTAGGACATTCTCCTAGTACAATTATGGGTGTTTTAGATCACTTACATAGATTTTAACCTTTTTGGATCCCCAACAGATATTGTTCTTTGGTTCGTCTTTCATATAATTAGAATCATTTAATTCATGTTTCACAACTATTCATCCTTTAATCCATATTCCATAACCATCCATTCCATTAATTCATGTTTCACAACAATTCCACCTCATGTTTCGCATTTCAAATCATTACCGTATCTTTACCCACATTTCATATCATAGCAACTTTTAATTCATATTTTGTACCCTTCTAGTCTTTCATAATTACAACACCCATCATATGCATGGATCACACATATAGTAGAAGAAGGAATAAAATGATCACAACTCATATACTCAAGTAGCACAATGATTTGGTATTAGCATGGAATGACATAGAAGCAAATATTCCTCAATTAGGCACATAGAACACATAAATTCCATAGATATCCGACAAGAGAATCATACTCAGAAAGTGAGCACCATGGGTTGATCCTATGAGGATTAGAGATAGCCATACATACCTTGAGTTGGAATTTCTCTATAATTTCTATACAAAATCACCGGACCTTCTAACGCTTTCAATCTAATTTACAATGTGATACATTCAAACATATAGTTAGGAACCTTAGACTAATTTGGGGCATTTTATCAACTATTATGTGGTCCTTTAGATTAACTAACCCCTTTTTAGTGAAAGAATGCCCTAGCTTACTTCCCTTTTGCTAGATTATGGAAGATTATTCACATGCATGCAAGGTTTAACTTTTTATCTTCAAAACCCAACCTATGTGTGTTTTATTCGTACAAAAATTTGAGAAATTGGGGAAATAGGGTGAAGGCTTACCTATTTGAGTGAAGAAGATGACAATAACTTAATACTTTCCGGGCTTGAGTGATTTTGGAAAACCAAATTAGATGATGTTGAAACCTTCTCTTTCAAGAACTCTCTTCTTCTCTCCCTATTTTTGGTCAGAAGATTGTTAAAAATGAAGGGAAGAGGTGTTTTATAAAACGGGGGTTCGGGTTTTAAATTTAGAAAATAGGAGCCCCGACACAAAGATGCGGTCAGGATTGCGATCGCATTCCTGCTATGCAGTCTGCATTCCTGTCGCATAAATGGCCCTTGAAATAGGCCAAAAGGAGACCGGACTGCCCAGGTATGCGACCACTATGCGGTCCGCATACCTGTTATGCAATCGCATAGTGTGTCGCATAACCTCCCTCGCAAAAACCGTGGGGCAAGAATGCGACAACTATGCGGCCGGCATTCGTGAAACGCGATCGCATATTAGGCTGCATAACTGTCCTCAAAATGGACAACAAGCTGTCCAGGTATGCGACCACTATGCAGTCCGCATACCTGTTAGGCGATCGCATAGTGCTTCGCATAACGCGTAATTTTTAGAAAATTTAATCTTTCAAGTTCTGGGATACTTTTTACTCAAAATAAGACTGTTTTAAGAATTTCTACAGTTATAATAGCATAAGGACCTTCTCGGGCATTATTTTGGACATGAAAATTTTAAGGGTCTTTACATATATGGTAGGTTATACCAGCCCATTCCCTATCCTTAGCCATTATTAGCCTACACTGATCCTAAGCTCCCTCACCACCCATGTATACAAGACAATTTACCCCAAGCCCATGAATTATCTATGTAGTTACTAATCTTTAGAAGATATTCAAAAATTGTTGGGTTAAGCTTAGATTCTTACCTACAATGTGAAAGCTTTCTTTATTACTTCTTCAAAGACTTAGCACAAATTGGTGGAATTTTGGTGTTACTTAGCTTCCTCCCCTTAGAACTCTCTCTCTCTCACTCTAAAATGTAGTAGAAAATGATTCTAACTGATCATGAAGGGGTATTTTAATGATATAGGGTGGGGTTTTAAAATGACAAAAAGGGTGCCCTGACACAGGAATGCGATCGCATAACAGATATGCGGTCCGCAAAGATGCCACAGAAAGATCTCAGCCGGGTGGAACGTCTGATCGAGTACGCGACCGTTATGCGGCCTGCATACATGTTTACAGTCACATAATGCACCGCAGAAATCCCCTCGCAAAACTCCAAGGCAGATATGCGATGGATAATGCAGCCTGCATATTAATTATGTGATCGCATTTTGGGTCGCATAAATGCACTCTTTCGCGAACATTTTCTTCTAAGTCGGTAGGGTACTGTTCAATACAAAAAGTCCTAACCAACACATAAATATTATCTGGACATCACGAAGTACCGCTTTTCTATGTAAAATTTTACGGGGCCTTACAATGATATATTCCATTTGAGGGTGGGTAACCCAAAATATCCTATTTGAGGGCGGATGGACCCGATATATCCTATTCGAGGGTAGATAGACCCGATATATCCTATTTGAGGGTGGATAGACCTGATATATCCTATTTGATGGTGAATAAATGTGATATATCCTATTCGAGGGCGAATGAACCAGACAAATCCTATTTGAGGGCGGATGGACCCGATATATCCTATTTGAGGACGGATGGACCCGATATATCCTATTTGAGGGCGGATGACCCCGATATATCCAATATGAAGGCAGATAAACTCGATATATCCTACTAGAGGGCAGATGGACCCGATATATCCTATTTAAGGGCGGATGGACCCGATATATCCTATTTCAAGATGGATGAACCCTATATATCCTATTTGAGGACGGATAGACCTGATATATCCTATTTGAGGGTGTATAGACCTGATATATCCTATTTGAGGGCGGATAGACCCGATATATCCTATTTGAGAGAGGATAGACCCGATATGTCCTATTTGAAGGCGAACAAGACTGACATGTGGTGCTTAATTTGTAATTTATGCAGTGCGAAGAACTTGACACGGTACAGAGATATTGATATGGTGCCCATCTTGTAGTGGTAGATCATGGTGCGATGAAAAAATTCTAGTGTTGTGACATTGTAGTAGCCAATATCCATGGTGCGAAGAGTTTGATACAGTGCCTTTACAGAAGAAAATATTCAGGTCGCGGTGCCAATGATTTGGGAATTTACATGCTGAAGTTAGTTATTAGTACTGCATTAAAAAAAAAGTATAAATTTCAAAGTATGATTTGCGTTGACTCAACTTGATTCATTTTTTAATCTTTCAACTTCTGACTTGATGCTGAGCTTCTAAAATAATGTGCAATATCATTCAAGAATAGCTAAAGGTTGCCCCTGCATTACTCAAAAAGAGCTGTTTGTATAGAAGAAAATGGTTGCCTTGCATGGAACATCAAATTTTTGGCATTAAATCTGCAATTGTATTGCTATTGCATTTCAAACTTGCTAATGCAAAGATTACCAGAATTTAGCTCAAAAATTTGACTTTTGCTTTGCTGAATAATGAGAATCGTTCTATGAAATCTGCCCCAGTTTTGGCTTGGGGAAATAATTTTTTTTATTATATTAAGACCGAACCGATATGGCTGCCTATGTATCCCCTCTTAAACAGGAATTAGGTCAAAAAGTAGTTCATGACAAAAGTCTCAGAAGAATATCAAAATAAGTAGTACCAATGGCGGGCAGGAGGAGAATGGTTGCGATATGAAATCGTTCTCAGTCCTCGTGATCTGCCATGCATTTTCTCTTCAAGCATCGTGTTGCCAACTTTGATGGTTCCCTTTTGACAATGATTGTGCTTGCGGTGAATTTAATGCTTGGTAACTCACGTGGTACCATTATCTTGCCTTGTTCAATCATGCTTTGTATCATGAATTTGAGTGTTGAACATTCTTTAGTGTCATGTCCTTGAATGTTTGAATGGAATGCATAATTATTGAATGGATCATAATTTTGAGGTTGATGCTCAGACATAAATCCTTTCCTTGGTTGTAGAAGACATTTGGCTTTCAATCTTTCAAGTATGTCAGCCAACGACTCATTTAAATGAGTGAAAGAGCAGGGTTTCATCTTCTTTGTTGTCGAAAGTTGCATTGTGCATGGGGAGATCGCTTCTAGAAGTTTTGTTGGGGATTAGACTCGAGGTGCTTATTGTGGAAGTTGGAAGTGGAGTAAGATAAAAGTTGGTTATTGTCATACAATTATGGTTGGCTTATAGTCGTGGCAACTGAGTTTCTTCTTTGCTTTGCATGTTTCCATGTATCTCTTGATGGGAGGTTTGATTAATGGCTTGAGCTCTTGAATTTCTCAAACCTCTTCCTTCCTGAATGCCTTGTTCTAGCTCGTTTACAATTCGAATCAAATCAAAAAAACTGTGTGCACAAGTTCCTAGCAACTTATTAAAATATTGCCTTCTTGAATTTGGACGAAGGTTGATATCAATTCTGCCTCTGGAAATGGCGGATGCATTTTTGAAGCTTCTAATCTCCATCGTATGGCATACTGTTGAAAATGTTCATGTGGCATCTTCTCAATTTTGAGCAAATCAGCCATGTGCGGATCACGTCCGATGTTGAACTCATATTGCTTCAAAATATTGCGATCCATATCTTCCCATGTATGCCATTTGCTAAAGTCTTGTCTATTTTACCAAGTGAGTGCTAATCCGGACAAACTTTGAATGAATAATCTCATTCGAATGGCCTCATTATGTCCAATACCTGTCGAGCCCCCTTTTTCTCTCGAAATCGGGTTTCGACATGTGACAACTCTCTTAAGGAGGTATAAAAAGAGGAGAGTCGCCACCTAATGGTTTTCAAGGTGCGTTAGGGAACCTATTTGCATATAACTCTGTTTCACTAGTCAACATCACTAAAGATCGGGTAAGGGCTCGAAATTACCTCAAAGAGAAATTGTTAGGCACTCTTCTAGGTCCACAATTATGGTCCCGCATGAATTCAAATTATACGGATTGGTCTATGTGATCAAATAAACAAAGGGAGCACTAAATTTAAGAAATTTATTATAAAAAGATTATTTGACAGAGGGGTACACCTATTTTGATTCTATAGAAAAGAAAGAAAATGGGGGGTGGGGGGGAGGTCCTAAGTTTTTTAGCCGAAAGGATCACCCCGTGCAACATAAATAATATTTCTTAACTCCCTCTAGATTGGGTGTTACTCATATTATTCAGTGGGCAAAGACTATCATCTCCTGCTACCCGATTACTATGTGGAAGTTGTTTACCTAAAACCACTCTAATTCAGTTCTAAGTTGTGCCCTATGTGTGCATTACCCGCCCCATACCTATGGTCCAGGAGGTTTTTGACCTCTATTAGGATGGTTCTAGACCTCATCCAGGCTGCCCAAAAGGTAAGAACTAGGCGACAAACAAAACATCTAAAGACTTCACATAAATGAAATTAAAGGCTCACATTGACCTCCACACTTAAATAGCAACTGCACGCAAACACATATATCAATCAGGAATTGGCAGAATTCAGAATCTTAGACCTATGGACATGCTTTCTAGGCAATCAAAGTATGTAGGTGAATTTCAGATGGAGGATATCTCTCATAGGCAGAATTATGAAGGTATTGCAAACTGGTTGTTGAAAGTTTTAAATTAACAATCCTATATGTGTGATGCTTAGGTGATCTATGCAATTGGGTATAGCAGAATCTGCTGGGAAGAATCCCAAAATTATCCAAAATTTTCATAATAATGACGCTCAGAACAAAATTTGAGTAGTATAATATTAACAAATTAGCAAGCAATTGTTTCCTATAGGTAAGATCTCTAACAATTGATGTTTAGAACTCGCTTTATTTATATTTAGTCATATAGACAGGATTTCTAGTGATCAATGCGATACAATAACAGATGGAGTGATCAAAATCCAATGGGCATGATTTCTAGTGAATAACCGAAGCGAATTGAAGCAAAATTCATTGACATTCGTTCCTACAAGCAGGTTTCTAATATATTTGAAAGTAGTCATGCGAATCGAATGAGTGATAACTTCCTATAGGCATGTTTTCTATAAACACGTGGCTGTAGACATAGCATTTGAACACCAAGTAATGTGCGTGTGCTTTTCCTAATGTCATGATCTCTACAGTGCTCACATAATCGAACAACACATATATCAAACACATTATTAAGTCGTATAAGCATGTTATCTACCCATTTCTTGTAGGTATTATATTCTACCCATTCCCTTTTTACTAACACCCCAGTTTATACAAAGGTTATTGCAGGCCCAATAATGAGTAAAAGAGTATAAGGGTTAATAATAATGATAACAGGCCCACAGCAGGCCCAAATAAAATAAATACCCAGCATTGCTTGGGCCTTCAATAACTCTTACATATCATACGTAGGCCTTCAACAAAGAGCCACATTCAATGTATGACTCAGGAATCCATAAAGGAGCCCAAAGCCAATTTTATTCAACCATAGCACCAAGTGTTGCATCACTCGAACCAACAACAAATAACAGGACGAAGTAGGGAGAGGTAGGAGTAGTTTAATGATTGAGGGAGTGACTAAGGACCAAGACCTAGTGTGTCAGAGTTCACAAGGGCCTCAATTGGACCCCGAGTAATGCTCACACTATGGAGGGCAACTATATAACCTAGGTAGCCTTGGCTTTCAGCCGTCTAAGAATGAGGAGTTCAGAATAGCATAAGTAGCAAGTAAGGAGAGTGGATAGTGATGGAGGGACATAAGTTAGGTGATACACTTATACTTCAAATAGACATAGCCAAGCTGAACATATAAATAAGCCAACCAAGCAGATCATAAGACTTTGTTCAGTAGAACTTCAGCATTTAACAAAGTAGCTGTAACGACCCGGTCGGTCGTTCTGAGAGTTTTGCCTCGATTCCCCTATTCTGCTTCATTTTTAGTGGTTCATCTCTTTGATTTTTTGTTGGGTTGGTTGGCTCGGGTTCGGAGTGGTCGTGGTGAGAGTTGAGACACTTAGTCTCTTAAATTGGCCTAATAGTTGAAAAAGTCAACTGAGAGTTGACTTATTGGTAAACAACCTCGGAATGTAGATTTTATGACTCGTATAGCTTCGTTAGGTGATTTGGGACTTAGGAGTGTGTTCGGAATATGGTTTTGATGTCCGGTGTAGAATAAGGCTTGAATTGGTGAAAGTTAGTTTTTGGCGATTTCCGGTCGGCAGTGGAAAATAGGCTATAGGGGTCAGAATAGAATTTCGGAAGTTTGGGCAGGTTCGTAGCATCATTTTAGACGAGTGTGCAAATTTTCAGGTTATTCGGACGTGTTTTGGTTGGTTTTGGCATCATTGGTGAAATTTAGAAGTTTCAAAGTTCATAGGCTTTAATTCGAGGTGAATTTGATGTTTTTGCATTGTTTTTTGTGCTTCGAAGGCTCGACTAAGTTTTAATAAGGTTATGGGATGTGTTGGTATGATTGGTTGAGGTCCCAAGGGCCTCGGGTGAATTTCAGGTGGTTAACGGATCGATTTGTGGATTTTTGAGATAGTTGTTTTGTTGGTTTTTGCTGCATGTATTTTTGCTCTTCGCTATCGCGTAGAATGGTCCGCGATCGCGTATGCCAATTTTGGGCAGGGGTAAAAAATTTCTCTATGCGATCATAGAGGTCAGGTTGCAATCACATGGGTCTGTAATATTGTGCTACGTGAACGCGTGGCCAGGGTCGCGTCCCCGTAGAGGAGAGTGAGCTGGTGAGGACTGGAAGGTTTTGTTCAGCGCGGTCGCGTGGGGAGAGACGCGATCGCATGAGTTGTGAAGGCAAAGCTTCACAATCGCGGGGGCTATTCCGCGATCGCATAAGGTTAATTTTTAGGCTTACTTTTCTATGCTTCGCGATCGCGCGGCTCGTGCCGCAATCCCGATTAAGGAATTAGGCCTGGGCAGTGTGCTTTAAAAATCCATATCCGCGAGTTTTAGTCCACTTTTCACCATTTTTGGGCGGATTCGAAGCTCTTGAGAGAGTTTAAAGAGGGAATCAAAGGAGGAACACTTGGAGGTAAGATTTTTGACTTCATAACTCGATTCTATGTTGTTTTCTAAGTAATTAAACATGAAATTAGTTGGATTTAATCCCAAAATTTGGGAATTTAGGGCATGATAAATTGAGACTTTAATTGAGTAATTGAAGGGGCTATTGTGGTCCGATTGTGATGTTCTTGGTGAAAGGATGAAGATTCCTGTGATGCAATTTTTATAGAATTCCGAGACTTGGGCCCGGGGGCCAGGTTTGGCCAATTTCGAGAATTTTGGTTAAATTTGATATTTTTTGAATAGGTTTCATCTCCCTAGCATATTTTAATGTTATTAATCTAATTTTGATAGACTCGGAGAATTGGGAGCCGATTCGAGAGGCAAGAGCATCCGCTGAGTAGTTTTCGGGCCGATTTGAGGTAAGTAACGATTGTAACTCCAGACCTGAGGGTATGAAACCCCGGTATTTCTCTTTGTTCTGGTAAATGAGGTGACACACATGCTAGGTGACGAGCGTGTGGACGTGCACCTGTAGGGATTGTGACTTGGCCCGTCCCGTGGCGACTATTATGCCGCGTATTTGATTTGAAATCATGAGACGTCCTGTATTTTTTAGGTTTATGTTATATTATGGGCAGTATTCCATGTTTGGGGCCTTAGTGTAAGCATTGGGTACTGATAGAGGAGTCACGAGTGACTGAGGGACCTTACGTATGAGTGATATTGTGCCCGAGAGGCTATAAAGTGTGAGATCATTGTTTCTCACTAATTTTACACTGAGTCTCTTTAATAAACGTTGAGTTAATGTTTTATGCAAGTTTAGAAGGGGAACTGGAGTTTGTAAAGTATTTGGTAAATGTAGTCTTTTGATTACTCTATTTATTTTCAATGGCACATGTTTTAATGAAACTATCACTTTTAAATGCTCGTCACTGCACTCAAGTTTTTAGTTGCTTTGGTTACTTACTGAGTTGGCATACTCACGTTACTCCCTGTACCTTGTGTGCAGATTCAGGTACCGGGGCAGAGAGATAGTTGAGCCACCATATTTGGAGCATTGCTCAAAGATTGTAAGGTAGTTGCTCGGCGTCCGCAGACTACTCTTTCTCCTTCCTACTTTGTCATTTTACTTTACTTCCCAGACTTGTTGTAGTAGAGAATTTATATTAGACTGTATCACTTCTTAGATGCTCATGATGGTTGACGCCAGATGTTGGGGCTGTGTTTAGACGTTCCGATCATTTTTATTGTTTGAAATGCTTAAAAGTGGAAATTATCATGAAACATGGGATAATTTATGTATTAATTGGGAACTTTATAATATATTTTCAGTAAATTTGGCTAGCCTAGTACCACGATAGGCGCCATCATGGCCAGTTAGATTTGGGGTCGTGACAGTAACACATAACAAACACATATTGAGAGAGTTAGGGGAGGAATATGTTTGCGAAGTTTGACAGAAATTAACACTGAAGGTTGAGGCCTAAGATTTCCAATTTAGTCTAAGTATACATCTTAGCATCATAAGACAAATATGTTAATTCCCATCAGAAGGAAAGGAAGCATTAAAACACGTATTATGACAGGCCAAGTAATTATTGAAGGAACACGGAATTAAGACATACTAGGAGGCATATTAGCAAGGAAGCAAAATTATAGTTGAGGGAGAATGGAATGTTTGTCTTAAAATCCTAAGTGATGCTAGGGATCAGGATAGCAAAGAAACATGTTTAGAGTAAATCAATGTCCTATATAGTTGCGGCTAGTACACAAAGAACAGTCAATCCGACACAAGCCTCGACACTAAATGATTCATTCAAAGTGGAGGGAGGTTTCCATAGAGTTGTTATAGTATCCAAAGCAAGGTATAAAGAAAATCTTATAACTAACAACATATAGTCACAACAGTCAAATTCATATTAAAATAGGATCGCATTGAAGCTTAAAACTGAAACATATTCAGATGCTAGAGGTACATAACTAATTCCAGAATAAAACAAAGAATCAACATAAAAATGCAGGCCATAATGAAGCACATATACTAGCCTAACACAAGCTAAGGACAAAGCAATAAACTATCTCATGCATTCAACTATCATAGGATGACAAATGAGTATTAAGCATTATCATAATAGTGCAATATCAGGGATCCACAAATAAATCACATTCATATAATTCAAACACATGTAGGTATGCAGAAGGAAATAAAGAAAATTAACATTGCAGTGGTTAAAAGTACTAACCAATAGCAAAATTATACGAGCAAAAGAAAAGTAAAGAGCTTAATAGCAAGAACCCTAGGTCTCCGATGCTTCAAAGTTCACAAGAGCCTCGAGAAGGGCTCCGAGTAGTGCTTGCACCAGAGGAGGCCGTTTAATGGCCTTGGCTTTCAACCAGCCCAGAATTCAACAGTTTAAGAAAATATTCGAGTGTAACAGAGTGAAAGAGGAGAATAGTGAGAATAATAGCAGTGATTAGGTCCGTCAAAGGGGATTATGATAAGGGTTTATATAGTAGTCAAAAGTCGAGTAAGAATATAAGGAAACAAAGTAAAATAAATAATAAACAAGGAAAAGAAACATACAAATCGATTTGAAATCAATTTAAGAGAAAATATGCTAAACCCTAATTTTAGGGAAAGTGTAAATCAACAAAAACAAAAAAACCGGACTCACACAGTGTAGAATCAAACGTGTGTAGATGGAATATCGTCCAGATTCAAGAGATGAGATTCAACCAGACAGAATCAGGGCAGTAGTACTTGCCATGTTTAGGCAAGTACTAGGCGATACCATAGAGAATCAACTAGTAGCAGAAATATACAGATATGGTAAGTAAATGAGAAGGAAATCCCATTAGAAGAGGGATTAGGAGGGGGGTTTTGCGAGGCAGTGGGTTAGGGTTCTTCAGAGGGGAGGTTGAGAGAGTCTAGGGGCGGCAGGTTAGAAGGGAATGGGTTAGGGTTCCGGGGGTTGGGTAATTTAAAAGGGGAGGTTTAATGTGGGTCGTTGATCTTAGAGATCAACGAACAGGATTTTAAAAGGGGTTGGGCCGGGTTGGCTAGGCGGGCCACGACAGGTTTGGGCTGGGGTTATTGGGTTAGCGTATTGGGTGGGATTTGGGTTTGGTCCTATAAATTAATAAAATTTGGGCCAGCTATTAAAAATAGAAATAAAAAGGAAAATTATTTAATAAAATAGCTAAATAAATATGTAAAATTACTACTTATGCAAATTAATACTTTAAACAATAATAGGAGGTTATAAAAAATGTCAAATATTATTTTGACCCTAAATGAAATATTAATTGCAACAAGAATGTAAAAATGTAGGCTATTATTGCAAATTTATGGAAATAGCCTAAAATACCATTGTAATTATAAAAATGGAGTGAAAAATTTTCAAAAATGTATTAGGAATGTAAATAATAATTTAAAGTAATTAAGTCATTGTCGCGCTCCTTTTTCTCGCGAAATAGGATTTCGACATGTAACAACTCTTTTAAAGGAAGGGTAATAAAAGAGAGAGTCGCCACCTAACGGATTAAGGTGCATTAGGGCACCTATTTGCAAATGACTTGGGATTACTAGTTTGCGTCACCAAAGATCGGGTAAGAGCTGAAATTACCTTGAGTAGAAGGTGTTAGGAACTCCTCAAGGTCCACAATGGTGGGTCTCGGCCGAACTCGAATTATATGAATTAGTCTAAGAGAAAGGAAACGCTTAGAAAAATAAAAGAATTACTTTAAACAGAAATGGGGGTCCTAAATTTTTTAGCCTAAAGGGATCACCTCGGGAAATATAAATAATACTTCGTAACTCTCTCAAGACGTGGTATTACTCGTATTATTCAGCGGGCACATACTAGAATCTCCTACTACTCGATTACTTTCTTTAAGTTGTTTACCTAAAGTGATCTAGTCAATTCTAAGTCGTACCCTATGAGTGAACTACCCATCCCAGGCCTATGGTCCAGGAGGCATTTGGACCTCTATTTTAGGGTGGTTCTAGACCTTAACTTAGGCTACTCAAAAAAAGAAAATACTAAGCGACATACAAAAAACAGTTTAGGACCTTCAAATAAAAGCAAGTATGGGCTCAAGTTAGCCTCCGCATTTAGACATAAAATGCACGCCAAATTGGTTCACATTTTGACAGATTTTAATTAATTAATAGTAGAATCATATAGGCAAGATCTCTATGTGATATTAAACGAATGAGCAGACAGTCATGCATAAAGCCACTTTCTTAGTGCGTTGCCAAAACCTACATTAGTTTGGCTACTATTTTTAGCATAATGAGATTAAGCTTACTAGCATGATATCTAGGCGTTTTATGCGATAATAAATAGTGGCAATCACAGAAACATATCCAAAATTACTTTTTTTAATCCTATAGGCATGCTTTCTAGTGAGGGTAACAACATGGTGTTTGGAAACTTATGAATAAATGGGCGGAAATGATAATTAAACTGATTCAAACCTATAGGCATGCTTTCTACGATTTGATCCAGTTTTAGATCCTATAGGCATGGTTTCTTCAAATCTTTAACATAACAGTATAAAAATGATTTTGCACATATATTGAATCATACCATTTACTATAGACATGGTCTCTAACAAGAAAAAATAGAACATCATTGAACCAATCATTGCACCTATGGGCATGGCTGCTAGAATGTGATGACTGAACATAATAAGGTACCTATAGACATGATTTCTAACATACAACATTTAACAACATAGTATCGAACTTATAGGCAGGATTTTTATCCAACTTTATAGAAAATGTAAAATAAGTAATCGTTCCCAATTTCACTAACACCCTAGAATTATTTATTATAAATAATTATTACACACTAGAATTAAATGTAGTAAATTACAGAATAAATATAACTATGGGGAGCCTACAGCAGACCCAAATGCACCTAGACAGGCCAAGCTTTCAAATCATAACAGCTCCAAAATCTCATGCTCATAAATACAAAATAACCAGTTGTTGAGAGATTCACCCATTGGACATATATCAAGGCTAAGCATACAGAACTCAGGACCATAATGTGTCAGAGTTCCAAAGGGCTTCAAGAGCCCAGGGCAGTGCCCACAATAGGGAGGTTGATCAGAAACAATTCAGGGAAAGACTAGGGACCAGGTCCTAGCGTGTCAGAGTTCACAAGGGTCTCACATGGACCCTGAGCATTTCTCACACTAGGGAGGTCAAAGGACGGAACCTAAGTAACCTTGGCTTTTGACCGACTAATAATAAGAATTCAGAAGGACCAAGGGAGTAGAATGAGATTAGGAGATCCACTGAAGGACGTAATCAGATATACAAACAAACAAAATATATGCTTGAGCTTAGGCAGACTTAGTTAAGTTTCAGGAGATAAACTCAATCACATTCTAACAAGGCTAGTCATAAGATAGATTTATAGTGATAACAGAAGATCCAGATTAGACTAAGTGCAGAAACTAGTGTCATGGGAAGAAACCAATTAGAAATAGATCATGACAGGATAAAAACTAATTAGGAAAATTATTAAAGGTGTCAAACTATGATGAAAACAAGACCACATAGTTCACATTATAGTAGATTCAACAAACATACTTGTAATTATATTAATGCATACATCCATACATAGTTAATTATTCGATAGCAGGAGATATGAGAACATGTTCAAATAACAAACTTAAACTTCAAGAGATTACTATTAGTGACATATGGGTTAAGAAGGATCGAATTAACAGACTCAAAGTAGATTTAAGCATGTCTCAAACTACAAAATGTAATAACATGACATAGTCTAATTGAAGTAACACATTAACAGAAATCATAATGAAATGGCAAAGGTGTGATAAATCATCAGTTAAGATGAAGCAAGGAAGAAGGAAATCCAACGATATTGTGAATATCACCAAGCAAAGATGAAACTTAACAATTTCTGGTCTTGGCTTTCAGCCGGCCAGAAATCAGAATACGGAACAAGTTTTTATTCAAGAATGAAAAGCAAAAAGCCTTAGATTTTGTAGTGTTCTTAAGTAATTTTTTGAACTTCCAACTTAATCAAAGGGGAGTGCGGAGGGGTTAAAATAGTGTAAGAATTAAACACATAAACTTGGAAAATAATTAATTCAAATACTAAAAAGGCAAGCACTTAAATTAGTAAATAAGAAAAATTTGAAACCCTAGTTTTAGGTAAAAATACACAAAATCGGCAGAAAATAAAGGCAAAGAATCACATATTGCATAAAATGAACATAGACAGGAAATTATTCAAAAGAGAACAAAGAATCGAACCAGATTTGGTTTGATTAAAAAGGATCTGAAACCCTAATTTAGAGCAAGTAAAAGAAATCGAAAAAAATAGGCATATTCTCACATAATAAGGAGAATATAGACAAGATAGTACTCAAAATCAAATCTTGAACCAGTTTTGGTTCGAAACAAAAGAGAATCTGTAAACCCTAACCGTAGGGTTAAGTATGAATCACCAAGATACGAAACAAATCGGGCTCACACGACACAAAATAACATGTGTGGACTTAATGTCATCCATATTGAAGAGATGAATATCGATTAAGATAGAATGAAAGTGTGATACTTGCCATGTTTAGGAAAGTACTAAGTAATATCCTAGTGAATCAACAAATAAAGGAAAT
This sequence comes from Nicotiana knightiana, assembly GCA_005239525.1. Taxonomy (NCBI): domain Eukaryota; kingdom Viridiplantae; phylum Streptophyta; class Magnoliopsida; order Solanales; family Solanaceae; genus Nicotiana; species Nicotiana knightiana. The sequence continues at coordinate 80,732 of ML411461.1, forward strand.
ATGTCGAAATGTTAAGTAAATGGGAAGAAAATCCCTTTAGGAACGGGATTGGGGGAGGATTTGGGAGAGGTGGTGGGCTAGGGTTCTTCAGAAAAGGGGATTAAAGAGGCGGAGGATTAGGGGAAATGGGGTTAGGGTTTGGGAGATGGGGATATAAGGAATGTGAGGGGATGTTTATGAGTCGTTGATCATTTTTTATCAACGACCGGGATTTGAGCGAGGCTGGGTCGAGTTAAATTGAATGGGTAAGGGTACTTGGCTAGGGGTATTGGGCCTGGGCTAGTTGGGTAGTTTATGTCCGAAATTAATTGTAGAATTAGGGCTAGATTTTAAATACCCAATTTTAATAAATAAATAATTTATAAAAGTAATAGATAAATAACAACAAATATTATTTGTGGATGAAAATTATTAAAAATAATTATTTAACATTATAAAAATACAAAAGGTTATTTTTTGCGTAATTAATGTAATTACATGTACATATGGGCTATTATTGCAAAATGTGCAATTTAGCCTTGAAAAATGCAATTATAATTATAAGGAATGCACTAAAAATATTTAAAACCTAAAATGGGTATAAATGATAATTTTAGATGATAATCATCATAAAAATAATTTATAATCTAATTTATAGATATTTATATAATAAAATACATAAATAAATTAATTTAAAGCACTTAAAAATTAAGAAAAGTTATGAAAAATACTTGTATATGCTTCTAAATCAAATGAGGATGCATATACACTATTTTGAAAGTATATACATACATACATATATATATATATATATATATATATATATATATATACATACATACATACACACACACACACACACACACACACACACACACACACACACATATATATATATATATATATATATATATATTTGAGAAATAGGATGGAAAATTGGGTACCAACAGTTATCACACGTAATTTAAAAGAGTAATTACTGAATATTTATAAAAATTAGTGGGATGAAAAAATTAATTTGAAAGCTCTAAAATTATTATAATTATGAGAAATGCTTGTGTAAATCCTGTAAATTAATAATAATGCAAAAATAATATTTTTGAAGTATGTATATCATTTAAAAAATATATGAGAGCAAAATTGGGTATTAACAATACCAATCAATCTGCTATAGTTATCCTTTAAATGAACAATTGGATCTACCATCCCATTAAAAGTGTTGAACTTTGGCAGCTTGTATCCTGGCGGAAGCTGAACATGCGGATGCAAACACATCTCTTCGTACCTTAAACTTTGATAACTTCTTGAGTGCAGCTCTTTTTCAATGGCTTTTCATAGATTGTGGAGCTCATTGTCGAAATTCTTGTGTCCACTTGACTAAATTTCTTTTCCACATCTTGCATAATGATACAATGCTAATTAGTCTTGCTCGTCTTCCCTAGGCAACCTTTAAATAAAAAATAAAACTTTACAAAAAAAGTAAAGCAGTAGCATATTCATCATATTAAAATAAATGCATGAAATAATAAAGCATATGATTTGATTGATTATTTCATGATATGATTAAGTAGGAGCCCTAAACTAGAAACGATGGCCTAAGTTGCAAAATGGAGGTGCGAGAATGACTTGTTATCTAGAGGGATATAACACACGAGACTTGTTGACATGGAAAAATAATGATTTGAAGCATTGTGAATGGTTGACTTATGTCGAACATCAAAGCTTTAGCTCTAGCACAAGTTCTTTTTCTTGCATGACCGTAGAATTTTTCAAAAATTGCACCACTCTTTAAGAAGTTTTTGATTATTATTCCATGGCATGATACCCCTCTCGAGCATACTCATCCCGCGTGCTAAAAATGTGCCCCAATTTCTTTGCTCTAATGAGACCGAGCCTTATGTAGGTTGCATGCGTATCCTAAATAAGGGAAGGTGGATGGGGAATGGTAATCTTTCAAATGCTGTGATAGAGTCCTTGTTAATCATGTTTCTTCTTCATACACATTCTTGGCAAATTTGAATGACATCAATTTCTTGCTCAATTTGTGCTACTTTGTCTTAAGCTTAGCAATCTTGTCTTGATATGAATCGAATTATTTGTACTCAAACTCATTTGCATCTAGGTCAATCACTGTGAGTTGGTTGGCCTTCAACTCAAGTCAACCTCTTTTGAAAAAAAAGACATATCTAGTCACTATGGAGTAGATAAGTATTGAAGGCTAAGGGTAGAATATTTTGGAATGCCTGCCTAAGAAATCGACGAGTTCGGGTGTTATATAATGTTGCAATGCTTAAAAGAGGCCAAAGATGGGTGATTTTGGTATTAGAAAAAAACAATTTGTTGGTATTTAGATATAGACAAGCTCAAGATCAAAATAATTGATAAGGATATGGTAATCAATTGACATGAAAATACTCTAACATTTTTAGAATTGGAAAATTATAAAGTTGTCGAGGCCTTGGACGATACCAACCGTTTTGGGACTTATGGAATAATACCTCGACTCATGTGCCAAAACTTAGAATTAGCGGGCGCGTGAAGATTATTCTTGATGACCCGAAATAAGACGATAACGACACTTGATATGGATAGGTGAAAATTTTAGAATAATTTGACGATGCAAATTGACCAAATAATGACATTTTATTGCTCGGTAGATTGCACATGTTTGGACACCTAGCAATTTGGAAATGTGTTTTGGAACATAGGTTGAAGTTCTAAGATATAGATCCAATGCTAATAAATTATGAAACATGAATCTATGAGACAAATGTTCTATATTATTGGAGATACAAGATTACGTCGAAATCGAAAAAATTTAGAAAGAATTGAAAATTGTTTGAGGCACGAGTGACAATATTTAAAAAAAATATGTAACTACATTTATAAGAAAAGAACGCGAATAAAATCAACTCCTGAAATTAGATGGGAAATTTTTTTTCTAATTATAAGAGATTATGCTAGTTTTTAAAGAAGTGGAAATGATATATTGCTATAGGGAGTAAGATGCTCGTTGTTTTGTAAATAAAATTCGTAAGTTAGTTTAAGAAATGAATATAGAGGAACTTCAAGAAGAATCGAAATTGTTGAAGAGTTTGCGGGCAAACTGTCCTACCTTATAAATAATAAAAGATCATACCCAGAGACTAAGAAGATATCTTAATCAGACTATAAGAATTAGCGATTATTATTCTTATTAGTTCGAGAAGATTATATAAAAATAAGTAAAAGAAAAAATATATACTAACAAATAAAGTATACACAAAAAATGCAAGTAAATTGGATAGTCAATACTTTCTTCTTCTATAAGACAACAAATGATGTTAGTAAAAATAATAAAATCAAGTAAGTCACATAACAAATAATCAAGAAAAGCATGTGACACATTCTAAAACTTAACAAATAATAGCGCGTCCTAATACAAGGGACATTTTTGTGCCAGAGGTAGGCCTAGCGTGTAAGAAGGAAAAATATGTCATTATGTGTCATTCCATAGCTGTAAATTAATTAAACAATTATATATATTTTTTAAAGAAAATAAAATACAAGAATTGCTTAAACCCCTTTTCTTGTAATGAAAGATCAAAAGAAAGTATAATAAAAGATATTTTCGTCATGTTTAAACTTCTCGTTAATTTTCAATTGAAAATTTTCATGCATATCATAGAAAAGTTGGTCATGTTCCTTTACCTATGATTTAATTAATTTAGAGTAAATGGTCCACATACTGGCATGTTCACCCTTCAAATAATGCATATATACGTGATAAAGTGTCACTTGGGGTTGAAAACCCACTTGAACATTTAGGAAAGGTTAACTAATAGATTTAATACACCTCGGGTATCAAATCACGTAAGGTTAAAAAATGATGCATGATCCTAACAGGGTTTCGGTTTAGCTCTATCTTATGTTGACTAAGAGCAGTTTTTTCTAGATTGGTCTGCTCCCAAGTGGACAACTTGAGAGTGGAAAGCCGTGACTATCGACTACACCGCTGATTGACTTACCCACGAACTGTTTTCCTGAAATTTATTATTGAAAAGGTGCACGGCCGTAAACCAAGTAACTACTAGGTGTGTGCTTAGCATGAATTTTTCAAAAGTGGAGGAAGTGAAAAACGAATGATAGTTTATTTAAAGCAACAAGAATAAAAAATCTATATAAGATAATTTATCACCTAAAGGCAATCCAGATAAGCATCATAAACAATCACAAATACACAAATAATTTTATTATTAACCTACGTTTGTTATGGTTTAGAACCTAATATCCCCCGCAGAGTCGCCAAGCTGTTATACCCCATTTTAACGCGGGTCAAATTAGAGTATAACATATTGAAAAGACTGAAGTTTAATTAATATTAAGAGTCGCCACCTAATTAGTTTGATGGTGAGCTAAGTACTGCTTAAAGTTATTTTATTTTTATAGCCGACTTAACCTTAGATTATGGGTAAGGGTTCTAAATAATCTTATGGGAAAGGTTATAACAACATTCTATATGATCCGTTAAACACAGTTAACCAACCAAACTTAGGTTAATTAATTAGAAATAAGTATAAAAACATGAGTAGCGTTTTCGACATATTCTAAGTACATGAGAAGCTAGATCATGAGTGAGTAATTATATGAGTAGGAAAGCATTTGTGAAAACTTGTTTAAGACTCAGTTTTGTATTCAAATCATTTCCTGGAAAGCTTGACAGAAACTACCAAACTTTGGTTTGCTCTTTAAAATATGAATTTTCAGAACTGAACTTGATTAGTTTTAAAAGCACTATATGAGTTAAAAGAGAGATTGAAATATATTCCAAATAAACATTCAAGCATTCTCTTTAAAATCATAAACATCGTAAAAATAGAAACAAATTTTATATTAAGATGACCAAGTGATGTCTGCTGGACATTTTTCTGAACTTATAAGATCAGTGGTTATACTAAATGGATGAAAAAGTTATTGAATAATACTAATTTTAAAGACTTTTAAAGAAGTTTCACATCCTATGTGATAAAATAAACTAGAGTCGAAAATACTAAATGACTAGATGAAAAGATTAGTTAAAATCTATGCGAAAGATGGGTCCAAACCGAGATAAAATGCAAACACAAGCAAATTAATAGATCCGAGAGAATCAAATAAACAAATGCTAAAAGGAAAGTCACGTGATCGCGTGTGTTGGTATGCAATCGCGAAGAGTGGTCTGGGCTGTGCATCGCGATCGTGTTGTTGGAGTCGCGATCGCACTGAAGGGAATATAAGTGATGGGCAGAATGTTTTAAATAGCCATTCTTATGAAATTTGTCCATTTTCCTCCATTGATAAGCAGGCTTAGAGCTATTTGAGAGGGTTTGAAGAAGAAATAGAAGGCAATCACATGGAGGTAAGTTTTTCAACTTCATACCTCGTTTCTATGTCATTTCCTAAGTAATTAAACCGGAAAATTGTTGGATTTAAAACAAAAAATTGGGGAGGTTGAGTGCATGGAATTTGAGTTTTACTTTTGATGATTTGAGTGGGCAATTGTGGTCCGATTTTGGTGTTCTTGGTATGTCAAGAATCGTGAGAGGACGAGGATTCTAGTGATGTAAATTTTATTGAATTCCGAGACGTGGGACCGGGGATCGGGTTTGGCCGAATTTCGAGATTTGTGTCTAAATTGATAGTTTTTGATTTGTTGTGTTCCTTTAGCGTATATTGATGATGTTAATCCAGTTTTGGTTAGATTCGGAGCAATCGGGAGCCAATTTGAAGGGCAAGAGCATCGCAGATTAGTATTGTGGCCCGGTAGAGGTAAGTAATGGTTATAAATCTTGTCCTGAGGGTATGAAACCCCGGACTTCATATTTCTCATTGTTTTTAGAATGGCGCACATATCGGATGACAAGTATGTGGTGCGCACTGAATTTTGGATTGGACTTGGTCCTCTGCGAGGAAACTATTGAGTTGCGTATTTTACTTTAAATCATATGTTAAATTGTGTTCTAAAGACTATTGCTATAGTTGGGCTATAAGCCGTGTTTGGGGCCTCGTGCCGACTTGTTTAGACCCTTTGGGGGATTTTTACTACTATTTCCTCACTGTTGATTTATGATTTACACTCAGTCATATTGTGCTTAACTGTTTTCGAAACTCAGCCTTATTTCCACTACTTTGAGATATAAAAATGATATTTTGGGTCGAGTACCCTGTTTTATTGATACGCCCGAGGGGCTTTTGAGAGGTTCTGACTGAGTGAGGCCGAAGGCTTGATTGTGAGGATATGATACGCCACGAGGTGGCTTTATATTACCGCTTGGGCTGAAGGAGCCCCTCCGGAGTTTGTACACACCCTCAGTGAGCACAGGTACCTAGTGAGTGCGAGTGTTGAGTGCAGAGTGTCGAGTGATGGGGAGGCATGCGTGACAGTGAGGTTGCCCGAGGGGCTGATACTGAGTGGTTGTGAGGTGCTGAGTGATGTTCTTCCCGAGAGGGGGATTTATGATTCATTTTTTTTCCCGAGGCGCTACATATGATTTTTTTCATTTTACATTAAATCCTTCAGTTATTTTTATTTATGAAATTGTTGGAAAATATATTTTTCAAAGGATTTTTCTGAAGTTGGCTTTTAAGACATGATGATTTCATATATCTATATATATACTGTTGGAAAGAAAGGTTGTGTATATTGTGAACTGATGATATTGATTTTTATGTGTTTCTTGCCGCTTAGACTTGATTAATTTTCATTGCCACTGAGTTGGCGTACTCACATTACTCCCTGCACCCCTGTGTGCAGATACATGTGCTGATACCGAGCGTTAGCTATCTATTCCGTGCGGAGGCGAAGTTCGGGACATAGAGGTAGTTGTTCAGCGTCCGCATCATCTATGTTTTCCCTTTTTATGTATACTTAGTTATTCATTCGAAGGTTTTGTATATTAATAGTAGACTTTTTGGTATATTCCCTAGAAGCTCATGACATGTTGACTCCGGATTTTGGGGATGGTTTAGACTGTTTAGCTGTTATTTTGCCTAATGGATTCAGTAATTCTATATACTTTATGAAATGTTTGAAAATGGTTGGGATTTTGGAAGGAAACTGTAATTATGTGATTATTGGCTAGCCTAGTTCCACGATAGGCGCCATCACGGCCGGTTTACGATTTGGGGGTCATGATACTGCTTTATCATATGTTTTTCAGCCTATTTATGTTGTGTTGGGTCGGTTGGTTCGGGTTTGGAGTGGTCGTGGTGAAAACAGAGACACTTAGTCTCTTAAATTAACTTAATAACTGAAAAAGTCAACTAGAAGTTGATTTATTGGTAAACGACCTCGGAATGTGGATTTTATGTCTCGGATAGCTTCGTTAGGTAATTTGGGACTTAAGAGTGTGTTCATAATGAAGTTTTGATGTCCGGTGTAGAATTAGGCTTGAATTGGTGAAAGTTAGTTTTTGGCGATTTCCGGTCGGCAAGGGAAAATAGGATATCAGGGTCGGAATTGAATTCCGACATTTGGAGCAGGTTTTGTAATCTCATTTTGGATATGTGTGAAAATTTTCAGGTCAATCGGAAGTTTTTTGGTTGGTTTCGGCATCTTTGCTAAATTTAGAAGTTTCAAAGTTCATAGGCCTGAATTTGATGTGATATTAGTGTTTTTGCGTTGTTTTTGGTGTTTCGAAGGCTCGAGTAAGTTTGAATGAGGTTATTGGATGTGTTGGTATGTTTTGTTAGGGCCTCGAGGTGCTCGGTTTTGATTTCAGATGGTTAACGGAGGTTTGGACTTAGGAATTGCAACAAAAATTGCTGCTGGTGACATTTTGCTGGTGTGGCCGCACCTACAGAAGGGGAGCCGCAGGTGTGATAGCCGTAGGTGCGAAGGTCATTGCGCAGGTGCGAGAAGAGGCCAGGCTGGAGGAGGCCGCATGTGTGAAGCATGGGTCGCACCTGCGAATGTCGTAGGTGCGGGTGAGGCACTGTAGGTGCGAGAATTGGACTTTTAGTGGATTTTCGCTGGTGTGCACTTGGGACCAGGTGTGAAGAATGGTCCATAGGTGCGGATTAACTGGACAGACTGTGTAAATGGGTGCCTCTGCGAAATTTTGGGCATTTCTTCCATTTTTGCATGCGGTTTGAGCTACTTTGGGAACAAATTGAAGGAGGAATTCGAGAGTCTTTAGTGGAGGTAAGTTTCCTGGATTAAAAACTCGTTTCTATGTTATTTTGTAACGGATTAGGCTTTGGATTTGAGGAATTAAAGTAGAAAAGTTAGGAAAAAATTGGAAAGTTCTTTTGGTGATTTGAGTGGGCAAATGAGGCTGGATTTTGGTAAATTTGGTATGGTTAGACTCGTGAGGGAATGAGGATTCTAGTTTTGTGATTTTTATCGAATTTCGAGACGTGGGATTAGGGCTCGGATTTGGTCGAATTTTGAGAATTTTGTTAAAACATATATCTTTCGATTGGGTTTTGTTCCGTTAGCGTATATTGATGATGTTAATCTGATTTTGGTTAAATTTGGAGCATTTGGGAGCCAATTCGAGGGGCAAGAGCATCACAGAGTAGCTTTTGGGCTGTTTTGAGGTAAGTAACGATTGTAACTCTAATCCTGAGGGTATGACACCCCGTTATTTGATATTGTTTTTGTAAATGAGGTGACACACATGCTAGGTGACGAGCGTGCGGGCGTGCAGCGAGAGGGATTGTGACTTGGTCCATCGTGTAGTGACTATTAAGCCGCATATTTGATTTGAAACCTTACGACATCCTGTCTTTCAGAAGTTTATACTTGTTTATGGGCCGTGAGCCATGTCTGGGGCCTTGTGCCGACCTGTTTAGACCCTCAGGGGTATTTTCCATATTTGGGGCCTTGTGCCGACCTGTTTAGACCCTCAGGGGTATGTTCCATGTTTGGGGCCTCATGCCGACTTGTTTAGACCCTCAGGGTATTTTCCATGTTTGGGGCCTTGTGCCGACCTGTTTAGACCCTCAGGGGTATTTTCCATATTTGGGGCCTTGTGCCGACCTGTTTAGACCCTCAGAGGTACTTTTACACTATTCTACCACTGTCGTGATAGAACATCTGTGAACTCAGTCATGTTTACCACTTGTTGTTATTTTCACTATTATCACACTACTTTGAAACTCTGAGAAGTATTTTTGGGCTGAGTCCAGTGAGTTGAGATGAATTGCCCGAGTGGCTTGTGAGGATGACTGAGTCAGGCTGAGAGCCGAGTATGTGAGGATAGTTATGGGACGGGCTGCACACCGCAACAATATAGAATATAAATGGGTCGGGCTGCACGCCGCAGCAATATAGATTATATATATATGGATCGGGATGCACGCCGCAACGATATATATATATTATATATGGATCGGGCTGCACGCCGTATCAATGTACATATTGGATCGGGCTTCGTACGAGTGTCTAGTGTGAGCATGAGATACTTATAGTGGAGTCACGGGTGACTGAGAGGCTTGCCCGAGAGGCTTTATTGTGAGTTATACTGTGCCCGAGGGGCTTATATTTTTTGGAACTACTGCTTTTCACTCTTCTTTACACTGAGCCTTTGATGTTAAATGTTGGATAAATGTTTTTATGTGAGATTTTTAAATGGAAACTGGAGTTTTATGAAATACTCAGAAATGTAAATTCCTTACTTGATTTACGTATTTCCACAGTCACTCATTATATGGATTTGCATGATTTATAAATGCTCATCACTACACTCAAGTTTTTAGTTACTTCAATTACTTTCTGAGTTGGCGTACTCACGTTACTACCTGCACCTCTGTGTGCAGATCCAGGTACCGGGCCATCTCACTAGCTGCTCAACGTCCCCAGCTCACCTCCTTTCTTTTCCTCGGTTCATGGTTTTTGTCTTTTGTACTCAAGGTTTTGTAGTAGCAAGTCATCCTATTGTACATTGTATTTACTATGCTAGATGTTCAAGACAGTTGACTCTAGGTTTTGGGGAAGTGTATAATTTGTTCATCCCATTTTGCTATTTTAAAATCCGCTAATTTTGGGAAATTATGAAATATATTGATAGTCTGAGATGGTTGGCTAGCCTAGTTCCATGGTAGGTGCCATTATGGCCGGTTTAGGATTTGGGTTCGTGACACCGTAGGTGTGAGAAAAGGGCTGCAGGTGCAATGATTGCTGGGTAGAAAAGGGATTAGAAGCGAGAGTTAGTTTATTTTCACTCCATTTTTTATTCTGAGCTCGGGATAAGGAGGTTCTTGAGGAATTTTCAGCGGAATATTATGGGTAACGATTTCTTACTCGTGTTTGGTTTTATTGCATTAATCTATTGTAGTTTTCTTGATTTAATCAAGGGAATTGGGTAGAAATGAGGGAAAAGGAGCGGGTTTTAGACATCAAATTTAGAGTGACTGGGTGTTCTAAATTGGTAACTTTTACCCGATTCCGGGTGGTGGGCCCGGGGAGATTTTTTGGGCATTTTTCCTATTTTGTTTCTTTAGCTTCGAAATCATTAGCTAAAATAGTTACTTGTATTATTATTTACATTATGCAATTTGTTTGGTTAGATTTGGGCCACCCGGAGTTGGATATTCATGGCAAGAGCGTGGTTCCGGATTTATTTAAGCAGTTCGAGGTAAGTGGCTTGCCTAAACTTGTGTGGGGGAACTTCCCCTTAGCATGTTTGGTACTGTTTGATGTATGAGTGCCGTGTATGTGAGGTGACTAGTATGTGCATGGGCTATTTTTGTAAATATTCCCGGTTATTCTTCTAAATCATAAATTTTTTTCCTTTGATTGAACCGCACTACTATGTTTACTTACCTTGTTTAGATTAGGAAAGCATGCTATGTGTTTTGACTGTCTACCTGAAACCCCGTGGAACATGTTTAGGTAGATTCCTATTTTCCTTGGTTGCATTTAGTCTAAACTATACATATCAATGGTGTAACTGTCATGTCATTGTTGATATGCATATTTACTTTGGGACTACAGACGTATTCTGGTAGATCCCCCTATCTTGCATATTTACTTTGCGACTAAGGATGTATTTCGGGAGATCCCTCTGTCTTGCATATTTACTTTGGGACTACAAACATATTCCGGAAGATCCCCCAACACTGTATGTTTATTTTGGGACTATGGACGTATTCGGGGAGATTCCCCTGTACTGCATAAATATTTCGGGACTACGAGACGGTATCCCGAGAGTTTTCGATAACGACCCGGCCGGTCGTTTCGTGACATTAGCCCTATTTCTCCCATTTCTGCTTTATCATATTTTTCTTAGCCTATATATGTTGTGTTGGGTAGGTTGGTTCGGGTTCGGAGTGGTCGTTGTGAGAACAGAGACACTTAGTCTCTTAAATTAACTTAATAGTTGAAAAAGTCAATTGGGAGTTGACTTATTGGTAAACGACCTCGGAATTTGGATTTTATGGATGAGATAGCTTCGATAGGTGATTTGCGAATTAGGAGTATTTTCGGAATGAAGTTTTGACGTCCGGTGTAGTATTACGCTTGAATTGGCGAAAGTTTGTTTTTTGGCGATTTCCAGTTGGCAGGGGAAAATAAGCTATCGGGGTCAGAATGGTATTCCGACAGTTGGAGCAGGTTCGTAATGTCATTTTGGATATGTGTGCAAATATTCAGGTCAATCGGATGTGTTTTTTTGGTTTCGGCGTCATTAAAAAAATTTAGAAGTTTCAAAGTTCTTAAGCTTGAAATTGATGTGATTTTGGTATTTTTGCGTTGTTTTTGGTGCTTTAAAGGATCGACTAAGTTCAAATGAGGTCATGGGATGTGTTGTTATGTTTAGTTGGGCCCCCGAGGGGATCAGGATTGATTTGGGATGGTTAACGGAGGTTTGGACTTAGGAATTTGCAGTAAAATTGTTGTTGGTGTTATTTTACTGGTGTGGCCGCACCTGCGGATGGGGAGTCGCAGGTGCGATGGCCGCAGGTGCGAAGGTCATTGCGCAGGTACGAAAAGAGGACAGATTGGGGGAAGCTGCAGATGCTGGTGAGGCGCCGCAGGTGCGTGAATTGGACATTTAGTCGAATTGCGCAGGTGCACACCCGGGACTGCTGGTGCGAGTCCGCAAGTGCGAAGAATGGTCCGCGGGTGCGAATTAACTGGGCAGGAGGTATAAATAGGTTCCTCCGTGAAATTTTGGCATTTCTTTCATTTTTGCATGCAGGTTTAGCTAATTTGCGAGCGATTTGAAGGAGGAATTCGAGAGTCTTCAGTGGAGGTAAGTTCCTCGGACTATAAACTCGTTTCTATGTTATTATGTGACGGATTAGACTTGGAAATTCTGGATTAATGGCATAAATTGGGGGTTTAGGGTTTGGGAAATTAATACTTGTAAATTAAGGAATTTAGGAGTTATTTGTGGTCGGATTGTGATGCATTTTATATGTGTAGACTCGGGAAGGGGTAAGGATTCTTGTGACGCAATTTTCATCGAATTTTGAGAGGTGGGCCCGGGGCTCGGGTTTGGCCAATTTCGGGAATTGTGCTTAAAATTGATAGCTTTCGATTGGGTTTTGTTCCTTTAGAGTATATTGATGATGTTAATCTGGTTTTGGTTAGATTAAGAGCATTGGGTAGCCAATTCGAGGGGCGAGAGCATCGCAGAGTAGCTTTTCGGCTGTTTTGTGGTAAGTAACGATTGTAACTCTAAACCTGAGGGTATGAAACCCCGGTATTTGATATTGTTTTGGTAAATGAGGTGACACACATGCTAGATGACGATCGTGTGGGCGTGCACCGATAGGTATTGTGAAATACTTGTTTAAGATATCCCGTATTTTAGGAAATTTATACTTGTTTATGGGTTGTGAGCCATGTTTGGGGCCTTGTGCCGACCTGCCTAGACCTCAGAGGTAATTTTACACTATTTTTACACTATCATGATAGAACATCTGTGAACTCAGTCATGTTTACCAGTTGTTGTTATTTTCACTGTTATCACACTGTTTTGAAACTCCGAGAAGTATTTTGGGCTGAGTCCCGTGAGTTGAGAAGAATTTACCGAGTGGCTTGTGAGGATGACTGAGCGAGGCCGACCGCCGAGTATGTGAGGATAGTTATGGGACGGGCTGCACGCCGCATCAATATATATGTTATATATTATATATGGGTCGGGCTGCACACTGCAAAAATATAGATTATATATATATGGGTCAGGCTGGACGCCACATCAATAGACATATTGGATCGGGCTGCACGCCGTAGCAAATATAGCGCTTAGGCTGTAGGAGTCCCTCCGGAGTCTGTAAATCCGTAGTTGGCACAGTCCATTATTATATGGATCGGGCTGCACGCCGCATCGTATGTTATATGGATCGAGCTTCACGCTGCAGTATTATATATATATATATATATATATATATATATATATGTATGTATGTATGTATGTGTATATATATATATGTATGTATGTATGTATGTATGTATTGGTTCTGGCTTCCCACCGTAGCAGTTGTGTGTATTCATGGAACTTACTAAGTACGAGTGTTGAAGTGAGAGAATGAGATTCTGATAGTGGAGTCATGAGTGACTGAGAGGCTTGCCCGAGAGGCTTTATTCGTGAGTGATACTGTTCCCGAGGGTCTTATATTTTACAAAACTACTGTTTCACTCTTCTTTACACTGGGCCTCTGATGATAATGTTGGATAAGTGTTTTTATACGAGATTTTCAAATGGAAACTGGAGTTTTATAAAATATACGGAATGTAGATTCATGAGTTGATTTATTCATTTCCACTGTTACTCATTATATGCATTTACATGTTTTATAAATGCTCATCACTACATTTAGTTACTTTGATTACTTACTGAGTTGGTGTACTCACGTTACTCCCTGCACCTCTGTGTGTAGATACAGGTACCAGACCATCTCATTAGTTGATTTTCGGACGTGCTTGGAGTTTGTTCGAGAACTGAGGTAGATGCTCAGCGTCCCCAGCTCACCTCTTTGCCGTTCCTCAGTTCATAGTTTTTGTATTTTGTACTTCAGGCTTTTGTAGTAGCTAGTCACCTTATGGTACATTGTATTTACAGTCTTAGATGCTCATGACAGTTGACTCCAGGTTTTGGGGAAGTGTATAAATTTTTCATCTCATTTTGCTATTTTAAAATATGCTAATTTTGGGAAATTATGAAAATTTTTTATAGTCTGTAATGGTTGGCTAGCCTAGTTCCATGATATGCACCATCACAGCCGGCTTTGGATTTGGGGTCGTGACAAGTTGGTATCAGAGCCTAGGTTACATAGGACTCAACGATCATGAGCAGCTTTAGTAGAGTCTTTCGGATCGGTACGGAGACGTCTGTACTTATCTTCGAGAGGCTGTAGACCCCTTAGGAACAATATCATTTTTCTTGAATTCTATCGTGCCATTTTTTTTATTCTGGAAATCTAAACTTCTGTTGTTTCAATTCTCTCACAGATGGTGAGGACTCGCGCTACCGATCAGGGTGATCAACCACCAGCTAGACCAGTGAGAGGTCGAGGCCATGGTAGAGGTAGGGGGCTAGCGCGTGCAGCAGCCAGGGCAGTACCAGTTGATCCCCTACTATTCAGGATCAGGTTCCCACCGCAGATACTCCAACAGGATAGGGCCAGGCACCGACAGTGCCAATTTTTTTTCCGGGTCTTCAAAAGACTTTGCTTTACATCTTGCCTATGTGTACCACCCTTGATCAGTCAGTTGCCGCTACTTCGGCAGCCAGACTCCAGTTGCCTGGACACCTGAGCAGGTTACTCAGGGCCATCAGGCACCGAGGGCGGTTCCAGTCAATTTGGTTGCCCCGGTTCAGGACTTCGTGGTTCCAGCTATGCCAGATGATGAGCAGCGTAGGCTGGAGAGGTTTTGTAGACTTCAGCCTCCGACATTCAGTGGTGCTGAGGGCGAGGATGCCCAGGGTTTTCTGGATAAGTGTCAGAGGATGCTGCGTACTGCTGAGATTCTAGAGACCAGTGGGGTATCGTTTGCTACTTTTCAGTTTTCTGGTGCTGCTTTCACCCGGTGGGAGTTTTTTGAGAGGCGTAGGCCTGTTGGTTCAACACCCCTCACCTAGAAGCAGTTCTCCACTATCTTCTTGGAGAAGTATGTACCCCAGTCTCACAGGGAGGAGCAGCGCAAGCATTTTGTGCAGCTGTGTCAGGGGGAGCTATAAGTGACGCATTATGAGATGCAGTTTTGAGAGTTGGATCGTCATGCCACCTAGTTGGTCCCTACTTATAGGGAGAGGATTAGGAGGTTAGTGGGTGGCCTTACTTACCAGCTCCGCCTTTTCATGACTTGGGAGACAGTGTCAGGTGCTACCTTCGAGCAGATTGTTTATATTGCTCGAGATATTGAGTTAGTTTGCCGCTAGGACCGGGTAGAGAGGGAGGCCAAGAAGACTCTCGGATTGTGTCATTCTAGTTTTGCTCCAACCAGGGTGTAGATTCAGCATGGTAGGGGTCATTTGTTCTGGCCTTCTCGGTTAGGCCGCCGAGCCCATAGTGGTGCATCTTCGGGGCATGGTCCCCGCAGTTCTCAGCCAAGCCGTTCTTCATTCGGTGCCCTTCCAGCCCAGAGTGCAGCTCGAGCACCATCAGTTCATGGTTCCTCTATGTATAGTTCTCCTAGTGGCCATTCTGGTGCCATGGGTTCTTTTCAGTCCCCGTTTCCAGCTCTAGGGAGTTGTTATGAGTGTGGAGAGTTCGGGCATATGAGGAGGCAGTGTCCTCATCTACTTGGAGGCCCATCTCAGCTGAGGAGCCATCCTTCGACTTCAGCTCCAGTTATTTCACCACCCACCCAGGCAACCAAGGGTGGTAGTTAGTCAGCTAGAGGCCGCCCTAGAGGGGGAGGTCGAGCAGGTGGAGGTCAGGCCCGTATGTATGCATTTCCAGCCCAGCCAGATGCTATGGCCTCCGATGCAGTGATCGAAGATATTGTCTCAGTCTTTCATCGAGATGCTTTGGCTTAATTTTACCCTGATTCTACATATTCCTATGTTTCATCATAGGTTGCCCATTTTCGGGATATTCCCCGTGAGTCGTTAGTTACATTTGTTCATGTGTCAACTTCGGTGGGCGATACTATTATTATGGATCGTGTGTATCGATCGTGTGTCATATCTATTGGGGGTCTGGAGATCTGAGTGGACCTACTGTTACTCAGCATGGTCGATTTTGATGTGATATTGGGCATGGATTGGTTATCTCCATGTCATGCTATTTTTTATTGTCACGCTAAGATCGTGACCTTAGCTATTCCAGGATGTCCGCGGGTGGAGTGGAGAGGTTCTTCTGAGTATGTGCCTAGAAGGGTGATTTCCTACCTGAAGGTCCGACGCATGGTTGCGAAGGGGTGTTTATCGTATCTGGCCTTTGTGATGGATGTCAGTGGTGAGACTCCCGCTATTGACTCACTTCATGTGGTCTGTGATTTCTGGTCGTATTTCCTGCAAGCCTGCCAGGCATGCCACCTGACAGGGACATTGATTTTGGTATTGACCTGGCGCCAGGCACTCAGCCTATTTCTATTCCACCTTATTCTATGGAACCAGAGGAGCTAAAGGAATTAAAGGATCAACTTTAGGAACTCCTAGATAAGGGGTTCATTCGCCCTAGTGTGTCACCTTGGGGTGCACCGGTGTTGTTTGTAAAGAAGAAGGATGGTTCTATGTGTATGTGTATGTATTATCAACAACTAAACAGGGTTACGGTGAACAACCGGTATCCCATGCCTTGTATAGATGCCTTGTTTGGTCAGTTGCAGGGTGCCAGGGTATTTTCCAAGATTTACTTGCGTTCCGGCTATCATCAATTGAATATTCGGGGTCCATACATTCCGAAGACTGCTTTCAGGACTAGAGATGGTCATTATAAGTTTCTGGTTATGTCATTCGGGCTGACCAATGCCCCGGCAGCCTTTATGCAGTTGATGCATAGTGTATTCCGACCTTATCTGGATTCTTTCATCATCGTGTTTATTGGCGATATCTTTGTTTATTTCCAATCTCGGGAGTATCATGATCAGCAATTGAGAGTTGTGCTTCAGACATTGAAGGAGAAAAGAGTGTATGCAAAATTTTTGAAGTGTGAGTTCTGGCTTGATTCAGTAACATTCTTGGGGAACGTGGTGTCCAGTGAGGGTATTCAGGTTGATCCAAAGAAGGTAGAGGCAGTGCAGAGCTGGCCGAGACCATCTTCAGCTACTAAGATTCGCAGTTTTCTTGGTTTGGCAGGGTACTATCACCATTTCGTAGAGGGATTTTCATCTATTGCAGCACCTATGACCAGACTCACCCAGAAGGGTGCTCAGTTCAGGTGGACTAAAGAGTGTGAGGAGAGCTTTCAGAAGCTCAAGCCAGCTTTGACTACATCTCCGATGTTGGTTTTGCCTACGGGTTCAGGTTCCTATACAGTTTACTGTGATGCCTCGAGAGTTGGCCTTGGAGCGGTTTTAATGCAGGACGGTAGGGTGAATTCCTACGCATCCAGACAGTTGAAGGTGCACGAGAAGATTTTTCCAGTGCACGATCTTCACCTAGCAGCTATTGTCCATGCCTTGAAGATTTGGCGTCATTATATATATGGAGTGCATTGTGAGATTTTCACTGACCACCTTAATTTGCAGCATCTGCTTAAGCAGAATGATCTGAATTTGCGCCAAAGGAGATGGTTGGAGCTTCTCAAGGATTATGACCTCACTATTTTATATCATCCGGGGAAGGCCAGTGTAGTGGTCGATGCCCTGAGTCGCAGAGTAGAGAGTTTGGGGAGTCTAGCCTACCTTCCAGTAGCAGAGCGACCTTTAGCACTTGCTTTTTGGGCTTTAGCGGGTTAGTTAGTGAGATTGGATCTATTAGATCCCCCGCGGGTATTGGCTTGTGCAGCCTCCAGGTCTTCTTTTCATGATCATATTAGAGCACGCCAATATGATTATCCACACTTGAACGTTCTTCGGGACATGGTCCGTCGCGGTGATGCTAGGGATGTCGTTATTGGTGATGACGGGGTCATGAGGATGCAGGGCCGGATTTGCATGCCCAATGTGGATGGACTTCGAGATTTGATTATAGCTGAGGGCCATAGTTCGCGGTATACCGTCCATCCGGGTGCCGCAAAGATGTATTAGGATTTGAGATAGAATTATTGGTAGAGGCGGATGAAGAGGGGTATTGTTGAGTTCGTGGATCGGTGTCTGAACTGTCAGCAGGTCAAGTATAAGCACCAGAGATCAGGTGGATTGCTTCAGAGATTAGATATTCTGGAGTGGAAGTGGGAGCGAATCACCATGGACTTCGTAGTTGGACTTGTCATGCCTCGAAATCCCACCGTCGAGCCGTGGTGGCGTCTAATGTTGAACCCGCTAGACACGCCAACATGTGTAGTTAAACTAGCATCATAACCTCATCCTAACAGAATAAACTAAATTAGTTCACAAATTAAACAGTGGAAATAAATACGGTTTTAAGCTAAGTAAAGACAATTACAATACATCGACGCAAAATTTCCCAAAACCTGGTGTCACTAACTCACGAACTGTCTAAGAGTGCTAAATACAAGTCTAAAAGGAAATATATGTCTGCCTCTGAAACTAAAGGTAAAACAAGAAAGAATCGAAGACAAAGAGATGGAAGAGACGCTAAGGCCCACGAACGCTAGCGGGTATACCTCGAAGCCTCTATAATTAGCTGGAAGACACTCCCACTAATGATGTCCTCCGTGTCCGGCTGCGTAATCTGCACAACATAAAGAAGTGCAGGTGTAGCATCAGTACAATCGACCCCATGCAATGAGTAAGTGCCTAGCCTAATCTCGGCGAAGTAGTGATAAGGCTAGAACCAGACTACCAAATAAACATGTGCAGTTCAATTAAACATATATACAACAGATAAGAAATATAGGGAGAAAACAATTAATAAAGGAAGGGGAACATGCAGTGGGAGATAACTGTTTCATATAAGAAATCTTAATAAGGAAAGGAACAACAAGCCAACATATCAACAAGGGCAAGAAATCACAAACTTGCACGGCATCAACCTTCGTGCTTTTACTCTCATCCTCACTACGCGATGTATAATGTAATCAATGTAAATCATGGCGGAATCACCCTTCGTGATTTTACTCTCGTCCTCACTATGCAGTGTATAATGTAATAAATGTAAATCATGGCACGGCATCACCCTTCGTGCTTTTACTCTCATCCTCACTATGCAATGTATAATGTAATCAGTGTAAATCATGGCACGACATCTTCCTTCGTGCTTTTACTCTCTTTCCTCATAGTATAATCAATGAATATGGTACGGAATGGTACATCGTGCGGCACGGCATCACCCTTCGTGCTTTACACTCTTTCCTCACAATAACAAATAATGCACTGCATCACCTTCGTGATTTAACACTCTTACTCACCCAAACAAAAATCATAAACAAGGGCAAGAGAGTAAACATAATAAAAATAGAAATCCCGGCACGGGAACAATAACAGAAATCTCAACATCCCAACAAGGGAGACAATATCAAACAATGCACGACATCACCCTTCGTGCTTTACTCTCATTCTCACCAAGACAAGTGCACGAAATCACCCTTCGTGCTTTACTCTCGTACTCACCAAAACAAGTGTACAACATCACCCTTCGTGCTTTAACACTCTTTCTCACCCAAACAACAATCACAAACAACGGGCAATGGAGTAAACATAATAGAAATAGAAATCCCGACAAGGGAACAATAATTAAACAATTAAATCCCGACAAGGAAACATTAGTTACAAAATTAAATCCCGGCAAGGGAACATCAATTACACAATTAGATCCCACAAGGGAACATCAATTACATAATTAAATCCCGGCAAGGGAACATCAATTACTCAATTAAATCCCGGCAAGGGTATATTTCAATAATTCTTTCTCTTTATTTCACTTTCATTTCCATGATGTATTCTATCACTTGAGCCAATGTTCCAAACAATATAATATCTCATATTTCTTTGTTTTTCGTTTCACAATTTGAGCCACTGTTCCAAAGAATGTAATATCTCATATTTCTTCATTATTCGTTTCACAATTTGAGACAATGCTCCAAAGATGTAATATCTCATATTTCTTCACTATTCGTTTCGCAATTTGAGCCAATGCTCCAACAGAGTTTACAGAATACAATTCCCTTCACATATTCTTCACAGCATATATAAATCATCAACTAAGCATGGAAATTACCATAAAATCAGTATATTCACAATATAAGGACTCACGGTCATGCTAGACAGCAATGTGTAGATACTCGTCACCATGCCTATACATCGTATTTGACAATTAGCAAGTAGCAAATTATACTCAACTCCTATTCCCTCAAGCTAAGGTTAGACAACTCCTATTCCCTCGGGTCCGAAGTATAGCAATCAACCCGAAACCACATGTTTGCCACAAGTATCTGACTCCAAATGGCCCAAATCTATTCAAATAAATTTCATACTGTAAATAACATCTCATGCAACTGATTCTACTATTCAATTCAAGGTTACGACGCGAAATCAGGTGAAATGACAAAAACGCCCCTCAGGCCAGCATCTCAGAGTCGGGTAAATTTTACATTTTCAGAACCCTCGTACTCTCACGAGTCTAGCCATCTAAAAGTATCTCAAATCGGAGGCCAATCACCCACTCAACTCCCTATTTTAAAAAAACCTAAGTTCTACCCCAAACACCCAATTCCGCCCATGGAAATCCCTAATTTTTAAGTTGAAAACATGTTAAATGATGTTAATGATTGAAAGAAATGAGTAAAAACCAACTTACAACTGATTTGGAACAGTCTTGTTCTTGGAAAAATCTCCTAAGAGTGTTGAGTTTGAGAAAATATGAAAGATGAAGTAAAAACGCGGTTTTGTATAGGGCAGGCTACTTGTTGGCATCGCAAATGCGAACAGGGGTTCGCAATTGCGAACACCTATGACATGGGAATTGCGAAGCATAGTTCGCATTTGCGATAAATGTGCAGGAGGAGGGACTTCACATTTGCTATGAATGGCTCGCATTTGCGATCCCTTGCTAGCCAGTGCACCTTCGCATTTGCGATGCTGTCTTCGCAAATGTGAAGCCTGCAAATCAGTTACACCATAAGTTCTATGTTCAGAAAAATGCAATCAGTGGCCTATCCAAAACTCACCCAAGCCCTCGGAGCTCCAAACCAAATATACACATTACCTCAAAAACATCCTATGAACTTATCTGTGCGATCAAATCGCCAAAATAACATCATACACATTGAATTAAGCCTCAAAATCCATGAATTCTATCAAATTTCATAAAACATCAAATTTTCCATTTTAAGTTCGAAACACGTCAAACGAAATCTATTTTCAACCAAACTTTACAGAAAAGACTTAAACCATATATAAGACGGGTCTGATACCATCACTTTCTAATCAGATTTCATTTTCAACTTCCATATATATTTTTATAAAACAATTTTACTCAAAAATTCATTTCTCGGGCTTGGAACCTCGGAATTCAATTCCGGGCATACGCCCAAGTCCCATATTTTCCTACGGACCATCCGGAACCGACAAATCACTGTCCCGTGTCCGTTTACCCAAAATGTTGACCAAAGTCAAATTTATTCATTTTATTATCAAATCTTAGCATTTTTCATAGAATTACATATTTAATCTGTCCGGCTATGCACCCAGACTGTGCACGTAAATCGAGGCAAATACAAATGAGGTTTTCAAGGCCTCAGAAGTACGGGATGGGTGATAACATAGGTGATGACTCTTTGGGTCGTCACAGGACTCCCACGGACTTTGAGGAGGTTTGATGCTATATGGGTTATTGTGGATCGGCTGACCAAGTTCGCGCACTTCATTCCTATTGGTACTACTTATTCTTCGCAGCGGTTAGTTGAGATTTATATCAGGTAGATTGTTCGATTGCATGTCGTTCCAGTTTCTATCATTTCTGACAGAGGCACTTAGTTTACATTTGAGTTTTGGCATGCAGATGGAGTTAGGTACTCAGGTTGAGTTGAACACAACATTTCATCCTCAAAATGACGGGCAGTCAGAGTGTACTATTCATATTTTGGAGGATATGTTACGTGTATGTGTCATTGATTTTGGGGGTTCTAGGACCACTTTCTGCCACCCGTGGAGTTTGCATATAATAATAGCTATCAGTCGAGTATCCAGATGTTCCTTGTGAGGCTTTATATGGTAGGAGGTGCAGATCTCCGATTGGTTGGTTCGAGGCGGACGAGGCTGCTATTGGGCACAAACTTGGTTCAGGATATGTTAGGTAAGGGGAAGTTGATTCCGGAGCGGCTTCGCACGGGGCAGTCTAGGAAGAAGAGTTATGCGGACCGGAAGGTCCGAGATGTGTCTTTCATGGTTGGGGAGAAGGTAATGCTGAAGGTGTCACCCATGAAGGGTTTAATGAGGTTCGGGAAGAGGGGAAAGCTGAGTCCCCAGTTCATTGGGCCTTTTGAGGTGCTTCAGAGGATTGGGGAGGTGTCTTATAGGCTTGCCATGCCTCCCAGCTTATCGATTATTAATTCGGTGTTCTATGTTTCGATGCTCCAAAAACATATTGGTGACCTGTCTCATGTTTTGGACTTCAACGGATCAGCTCGAGGGTGATATGTCATATGAGGTAGAGCTAGTGGCCATTTTGGATAGTCAGGTCAGAAAGCTGAGGTCTAAGCATATAGCTTCAGTGAAGGTTCAATGGAGAGGGAAACATGTGGATGATGCCACCTGGGAGACCGAGCGGAATATGCGGAGCAGATATCCTCACTTATTTGAGACTCCAGCTATTTTTCTAGACCAGTTCGAGGATGAACGTTTGTTTAAGAGGGGGAGGACGTAACGACCCAGCCGATCATTTCGTGAGATTAGTCCAGTTTCCCCCATTTCTGCTTTATCATATGTTTCTTAGCCTATTTATGTTGTGTTGGGTCGGTTGGTTCCGATTCAAAGTGGCCGTGGTGAGAACAGAGACACTTAGTCCCTTAAATTCGCTCAGTAGTTGAAAAAGTTAACTGGGCATTGACTTATCGGTAAATGACCTCGGAATGTGGATCTTATGGCTGGGATAGATTCAGTAGGTGATTTGGGACTTAGGAGTGTGTTCGGAATGATGTTTTGGTGTCCGGTGTAGAATTAGGCTTGAATTGACGAAAGTTAGTTTTTGGCGATTGCGGTCGGCAAGGGAAAATAGGCTATCGGGGTCGGAATGCAATTCCGACAGTTTGAGCAGGTTCATAATTTCAGTTTGGATATGTGTGCAACTTTTTAGGTCAATCGGATGTGATTTGGTTGGTTTCGGTATAATTGGCGAAATTTAGAAGTTTCTAAGTTCTTAGGCATGAAATTGATGTGATTTTGGTGTTTTTGCGTTGTTTTTGATGTTTTGAAGGCTCAACTAAGTTCAAATGAGGTTGTGGGATGTGTTGGTATGTTTGGTTGGCGCCCCTAGGGGCTCGGGACTGATTTCGGATGGTTAACAGAGGTTTGGACTAAGGAATTTGCGGCAAAATTGTTATTGGTGTTATTTTACTGATGTGGATGAACCCACGAACAGGGATATGCAAGTACGATTGCCACAGGTGCGAAGGTCATTACGCAAGTGTGAAAAGGGATCAGACTGGGGGAAGCCGCAGGTGCGATGCATGGGCCGCATATGCGATGCCGCAGGTGCGGGTGAGGCGCGACAGGTGCGAGAATTTGGCATTTAGTGAAATTGAGCAGGTGCGCACCTGGGATTACAAGTGCGAGAATTTCGCATTTAGTGGAATTGCGCACGTGCGCACTTGGGACTGCAAGTGCGGATTAACTAGGTAGGAGGTATAAATAGGTGCCTCCGTGAAATTTTGGCATGCGGATTTAGCCCATTTGGGAGCGATTTGAAGGAGGAATTCGAGAGTTTCTAGTGGAGGTAAGTTCCTCAGACTATAAACTCATTTCTACGTTATTATGTGACGGATTAGGCATGGAAATTCTGGATTAATGGCATAAATTGGGGGTTTAGGGCTTGAGAAATTAAGACTTGTAAATTAAGGAATTTAAGAGTTGTTTGTGGTCGGATTGTGATGCATTTTATATGTGTAGACTCGGGAAGCGATAAGGATTCTTGTGACATGATTTTCATCGAATTTCGAGACGTGGGCTCGGGGCTCGAGTTTGGCCCATTTCGGGAATTGTGCTTAAAATTGATAGCTTTCGATTGAGTTTTGTTCCTTTAGCGTATATTGATAATGTTAATCTGATTTTGGTTAGTTTCGGAGCATTTGGGAGCCAATTCGAGGGGCAAGAGCATCACAAAGTAGATTTTGGGATGTTTTGAGGTAAGTAACGATTGTAACTCTAAACCTGAGGGTATGAAACCCCGTTATTTGGTATTGTTTTGGTAAATGAAGTGACGCACATGCTACGTGATGAGTGTGTGGGCATGCACCGATAGGGATTGTGACCTGGTCCGTCTCGTAGCGACTATTAAGTCGCATATTCGATTTGAAACCTTACGATATCCTATATTTTAGATAATTTATACTTGTTTATGGGTTGTGAGCCATGTTTTGGCCCTTGTGCCGACCTCTTTAGACCCTCAGAGGTATTTTTAAACTATTCTTACACTATTCTGATAGAACATCTGTGAACTCAATCATGTTTACCACTTGTTGTTATTTTCACTGTTACCATGTGAGTGAGGCCGAGCGCCGAGTATGTGAGGATAGTTATGGGACGGGCTGCATGCCACAACAATATATATGTAATATACTACATATGGGTCGGGCTACACGCCGCAGCAATATAGATCATATATATATGGGTCGGGCTGCAGGCCGCAGCAATATATATATATATATATATATATATGGATTATATGGATCAGGCTACACGCCGCAGCAATATACATATTGGATCGGGCTGCACGCCGCAACAAATATAGCGCTTGGGGCTGTAGGAGCCCCTCCAGAGTCTGTACACCCCAGCGGGTGCAGTCGACCATCATATGGATCGGGCTGCACGCCACATCGTATGTTATATGGTTTGGGCTGCCTGCCGCAACAGTTGTGTGTATTCATGGTAGTTGTTGAGTAAGAGTGTTTAAGTGAGAGCATGAGATTCTGATAGTGGAGTCATGAGTGACTGAGAGGCTTGCCCGAGAGGCTTTATTTGTGAGTGATACTGTGCCCGATGGGCTAATATATTTTACGAAACTACTGTTTTTACTCTGCTTTACACTGAGCCTCTGATGATAATGTTGGATAAATGTTTTATATGAGATTTTTAAATGGAAAGTAGAGTTTTATGAAATATTCAAAATGTAGATTCCTGACTTGATTTATTCATTTCCACTATTACTCATTATATGGATTTACATGTTTTATAAATGCTCCTCACTAAACTCAAGCTTTTAGTTACTTTGATTACTTACTTAGTTGACGTACTCACGTTACTCCCTGCACCTCTGTGTGCAGATCCAGGTACCGGACCATCTCACTAGTTGATTTTTGGACGTGCTTGGAGTTTGTTCGATATCGAGATAGCTGCTTAGGATTCCCATATCACCTCCTTTCCTTTGTTCAGTTCATAGTTTTTGTCTTTTGTACTTCAGGCTTTTGTAGTAGCAAGTCACCTTGTTGTACATTGTATTTACAGTCTTAGATGCTCATGAAAATTGACTCCAGGTTTTGGGGAAGTTTATAAATTGTTCATTTCATTTTGATGTTTTAAAATCAGCCAATTTTGGGATATTATGAAATATTTTGATAGTCTGGAATGGTTGGCTAGCCTAATTCCATGATAGGCGCCATCATGGCCGGCTTGGGATTTGGGGTCGTGACAATTTCCCAATGGTATTTTTGTTCTGAGCCGAGGTCTCCCTTGACTGTTATTTCTATGAACTTCCTTAACTATTTTAATGTAGAATATATTTATACCTTTTACTATTTTTGTTCATTATATTTACTCCGATAGGGCCCTGACCTGACCTCGTCACTGCTCGACCGAGGTTAGGCTTTGCACTTACTGGGTACCATTGTGGTGCACTCATGCCATTTCTTGCACATTTTTTTCGTGTGCAGATCCAGGTACTATCTATCAGCCTCGGGTTTAGTGCGTGCTTGCGGATTTAGGAGACTTCAAGGTACTTCTGCTCACGTCTGTAGACCTCGGAGTCCCCTTCTATTCTCCCCCGTAGAGATATCTTCTGTTTTCTTTATACACTTTGTATGGAGCAGTATAGACTTATTGAAACTTGTGATTAGCGACATTTTGGGTTTTTGGAGTGATGTTATTGTATATGCCGAGTGACACTATCCTTGCTTATTAAATAATACTGTTTTGGCTTTTATCTTTATGTTTTGTTTCTTTTTCCGCAGTAGTAGGCTTACCTAGTCGTAGAGACTAGGTGGCGTCACGACACCTTGCGGAGGGGTAAAATGGGTCGTGACAAGTTGGTATCAGAGCTCTAGGTTCATAGGAGTCGTGACTCATAAGGAGGTTTATTAGAGTCTCGCAGGTCGGTGCGGAGACGTCCGTACTAATATTCGGGAGGCTATGTAACTGTTAAGAACAATCATACTTCTTTGATTCCTTGTCGTGCGAGTTAGTGACATCAAGGATTTCTATTCTATTCTCTCAAACAGATGCTGAGGATCCATACTCATGAGACCAGGGTAGCTGCTTCTAAGGTAGAGCAGCTCAGGCTTGAGAAGTACAAGAAGTACCACCCACCTATTTTCAGCGGACTAGGTTCAGATGATGCTCAGGGTTTTCTTGAGGAATGTCATCGCATTCTCCACACTATAGGCATTGTGGAGACGAGTGGGGGTTCTCACCCCTTTTCTAGCTGATGGAAGCGGCATATCAGTGGTGGCGTGCCTACGAGCTGAGTAGTCCGGACGAGGCAACCTCACTCACTTGGACTCAGTTCTCATAGATCTTCTTGCGTGAGTATGTACCTCAGAGCCTCAGGGATGCTTGGCGCGCTGAGTTTGAGCAGTTGGGCCAGTGTGCTATGACTGTGTCGAAGTATGTAGTATGTTTCAGTGAGTTTGCTCGATGCACCGTCCTTGGTTTCTACAGTCAGAGAGAGGGTTTGTCACTTCATTGAGGGGCTCCACCCTAGTATTCGTACCAGTATGGCCAGAAAGTTGGAGATGTATATCACTTATCAGTAGGCAATGAGTATTGCCAGGAGAGTGTAGGGTATGTTTTCCCGGGACAGAGAGGAGATAGCAGCCAAGAGGTCTCGAGAGACTAGTCATTTTTCAACACTCGTGCGCTAGCAGCACACCATGGTAGGGTTTTTGTGAGTGTCCATGTTCATTCATATCTTCCAGTAGCCAGCGGTGTTCCAGCTCCTCCTAGGCATTAGGAGCCTTATTATGCACGACCAATATCTAGTGTCTCTCCTGCTCGAGGTGCTATTACGGCCAGTCCAGCAGGCCAGGTCCGAGTCAGTCTTAGCCACCACGTCCTTAGAGGGGTTGTTATGAGTGTGGTGATACTCTTCATATGGTTAGGGATTGCCTAGATATAGGAGGGGTGATCCTCCACAGACTTATCAGCCCCCACGTGCTCCACCGGGTCCAATAGCCATTCTTCCAGCCCCAGCTGCCACTCTACCTACTTAGGCAGTTCGTGGTGAAGGTCGGGGAGGTCGAGGTCGCCCTAAAAGGGGAGGCCAAGCCAGGTACTATTCCCTTCCAGGCCGTTCAGAGGCTGTCGCTTAAGATTCAGTCATCACAGGTATTGTCCTGGTCTATTAGAGGGATGCTTCAGTATTATTTGACCCAGACTCCACATATTCATATGTGTCATCTTATTTTTCTCCACTTATGGGGGTATCTTGAGATTCTTTGAGTTCCCCTATTTATGTATTTACTCCTGTAGGAGATTGTCTTTTTGTGGACCACGTGTATCAGTCGAGTTTGATTTATCTTAGTTGTTTTGACACTAGAGCCGAATTATTATTTCTTAGTATGGTAGATTTTGATGTTATTTGGGCATGGAGTGGTTGTCGCCCCATTATGCTATTCTTGATTGTCATGCTAAGAAGTTGACGCTGGCTATGCCATACTTACCATGATTAGAGTGGAGAGGTACCTTAGAGTATACTCCCCGCAGGGTCAACGTATGGTTGAGATGGGGTGTGATGCATATTTGGCCTATGTGAGAGATGTCAAAATTGATATCCCTATAGTTGAGTCAGTTCCAGTAGTGAGGGACTTCCCTAATGTGTTTCCAGCTGATGTTCCGGGCATGTCACCCGATAAAGATATTTATTTTGGCATTGATTTATTGACGGGCACGCAGCCCATATCTATTCCTCGTTACCGTATGGCTCTTCTTGAGTTGAAAGAGTTGAAGGAGCAGTTGCAGGAGTTGCTTGCTAAGGGTTTCATCAGGCCCATTGTATCACCTTGGGGTTCTCCGATCTTGATTGTGAAGAAGAAGGATGGTTCGTTGCGTATGTGTATTGACTATTGGCAGTTGAACAAGGTTACAGTGAAAAACGGGTATCCTTTGCCTCATATTGATGATTTATTTGATCAGTTACAGGGTGCCAGGGTGTTTTCCAAGATTGACTTGCGTTCTGGCTATCATCAGTTGAAGATTCGGAAGCCAGATATCCCGAAGACTGCATTCAGGACTTAGATATGGTCATTATGAGATTCTTGTCATGTCATTTGGGCTGACCGAAGCCCCAACAAACTTTATGAAATTGATGGACAGTGTGTTCTGGGCATATCTTAATTCTTTTGTCATTGTGTTTATTGACGACATTTTGGTCTATTCTTGGTCTCGGGAAGATAATGAGAAACAACTAAAGACCTTGCTTCAAACTTTGAGAGAGAAGAGGTTATATGAAAAATGTTCTAAGTGTGAATTCTGGATTGATTCAGTGGCATTTTTCGGCCACGTAGTGTCTTGTGATGGGATCAAGGTAGATCTGAAGAAGGTGGAGGAAGTTCAGAGTTGGCCTAGACCATCATCAGCTGTGGAGATCCGTGTTTTCCTTGGTTTGGAGGGGTACTACCTCACATGTTGAGGGATTTTATTCTATTGCAGCACCTATGACCAGGCTGACCCAAAAGGGTGCTCCGTTCAGGTGGACCGAGGAGTGTGAGGAGAGCTTTCAGAATCTCAAGACAGTTTTGACTACAATCCCAGTATGAGTATTGCCTATAGGTTCGCAGTCTTACACTATCTATTGTGATGCCTCGAAGATTGGCCTTGGAGCGGTATTGATGCAAGACTGGGGAATTTGGCATATCTTCCGGCAGCTGAGAGGCCCTTAGCATTGGATGTTCAAGCCTTAGCTTGTCAACTCCTGAGATTGGATATTCCAGAGTCGAGCTGAGCCGCTTGTGTGGTCACTCGGTCTTCTCTGTATGACCGTATCAGGGAGCCCCAATATGATGATCCTCATATTCTAGTCCTTCAGGACATGGTCCGGCGAGGTGATGCTAGCGATGTGACTATTGTTGAGGATGGCGTGATGAGGATGCAGGGCCGGATATGTGTGCCCAATGTAGATGGGCTTCGAAAGTTGGTTCTAGAAGAGGCCCACAGCTCGTGATATTCCATCCATTCGGGTGCTGCGAATATGTACCAGGATTCGAGATAGCTCTATTTTTGGAGGAGAATGAAGAAGGATTTCGTTGGGAATGTAGCCAAGTGTCTCAACTATAAGCAGGTTACATATGAGCATAAGAGACCAGGTGGCTTACTTCAAAAGTTAGAGATCCTAGATTGGAAGTGGGAGCAGATCACCATGGACTTTGTAGTTGGACTTCCAGGAACTTTGTTAAAGTTCGATGCTATTTGGGTGATCGTGGATCGGCTGACCAAGTCAGCTCATTTTATCCCAGTGTTGACTAATTATTCTTCAGAGAGATTGGTTGGGATTTATATAAGAGAGATCGTCCGCCTTCACCATATCCCAGTATCTATCATTTGAGACAAAGGTACAAATTTCACATCACGGTTCAGGAGAGCCATACAGTAGGAGTTGGGTACTAGGGTAGAGCTGAGAATAACCTTTCACCCTTAGACGGATGGACAGTCCTAGCGCACGATTCAGATTCCTGAGGATATGCTCCGTGCTTATGTGATGGAGTTCGGAGGGTCATGGGACCAGTTCTTGCCACTTGCGGAGTTTGCCTACAACAACAGTTACCAGTCTAGCATTCATATGAACTGTGTGAGGCTTTGTATGGTACGTGGTGTCGGTCCCCAGTGGGTTGGGTTGAACCGGGCAGGCTTATTTTTGGGTACATATTTGGTCCAGGCAGAAGAGTTATCCAGACCAGAAGGTTTGTGATTTGGCATGTATGGTTGGAGAGCAGGTCTTGCTCCGGGTATCGCCTATGAAGGGTGTCATGAGATTTGGAAAGAAGAGCAAGCTGAGTCCGAGACTCACTGGTCCTTTTGAGATATTTTGACGTGTTGGGCAGGTTGCTTATGAGCTTGCCTTACCTCCTAGCCTGGCAGGAGTTCATCTTGTGTTCCACGTTTCTATGCTTCGAAAGTACCTAAATGAGAGCTTAAGTCTTAGAATTTGGACCATAGTCAGAACTGTGTGAAGATTGTTTCAGAATGGAATTCTTTCAATTCCGTTAGATCAGTTGAGTGATTTTGGGCTTAGGAGCGCGTCCAGAATGTGTTTTGGAGGTCTATAGTATATTTAGGCTTGAATTGGCGAAAGATGGATTTTTTGCGATTTCAGCCGGTATTGGAAATTTTGATATTGATCCCAGAATTGAATTCCGAAAGTAGATACAGGTTCATAGTGTCATTTGTGACTTGTGTGTGAAATGTGAAGTCATTCGGACTAGGTTTGATATGTTTCAGCGTCGTTGTAGAATTTGGAAAGTTTAAAGTTCCTTAGGCCTGAATCTGTGCTCAATTCTTGTTCTTGATGTTGTTCGGCGTGTTTTGAGGGATCGACTATGTTTGTATGGTGTTACAGTATTGGTTGGTATGTTGGTTGAGGTCTAGGGGGCCTGGGGAGCGGAAGGTAACCTCACAGATGTGGAATTGGGAAACTCAGAGCTGAAGCGCAGGTGCAGGGATATGGCCGCACTTGTGAGCCCGCAGGTGCGTGACCTGGGTGCAGGTTTGGAGACTGTGGGAGTTAGTGAAATCTACAAGTGCGAATGTGTGGGGTGCATGTGCGGAATCCGCAGGTGCGACAAAAGGGCCACATGTGCGATGATCACTGGGCAGAAAAGGGGTTAGAAGCAAGGGTTAGTTCATTTTGACTCCATTCTTGATTTCGAGGTCGGGAGAAGGCGATTCTTTAAGGAATTACCAAAAGAATCTTGTGGATAATGATTTCTTACTCGAATTTGGTTTTATTGCATTAATCTATTGTAGTTTTCCTTATTTAATAAAGGGAATTGGGTGAGAAATGGAGGGAAAAGTTCCCCAATCGAATTTATGAGTTTTGAGCAGGTTTAAGGCATCCAATTTAGATGATTTTTGTACGAGTGATCTCGTGAGTGAATGGGTGTTCTAAATTGGTAAATTTTACCGTATTCTGAGTCGTGGGCCTGGGGAGACGGTTTTGGTATTTTTCCTGTTTTCTTGCCTTAGCTTCGAATTCATTAGCTAAAGTAGTTACTTGTAGTATTATTTACATTATGCAATTGATTTGATTATATTTGGGCCATTCGGAGTTGGATACTCATGGCAAGAGCGTGGTTTCAGATTTATTTTAGCGGTTCGAGGTAAGTGTCTTGCCTAACCTTGTGTGGGGGAACTTTCCCTTAGGATGTTCGGTACTGGTTGATGTGTGAGCGTCGTGTACGTGAGGTGACGAGTACGTACTAGGGCTATTTTGTAAAAATTCTCAGTTATTCTTCTAAATCATAAATTGTTTCCTTTGATTTAACTGCATTACTATGTTTATTTACCTTGTTTATATTAGGAAAGCACGCTATGTGTTTTGACTGTCTACTTGAGATCCTGTGATGCATGTTTAGGTAGATTCCTATTTTCCTTGGTTGCATTTAGTCTAAACCGTACATATCAATGATGTAACTGCCATGTTATTGTTGAGATGCATATTTACTTTGGGAGTACGAAGGTATTCCGGGAGATCCCCCATGTCTTGCATACTTACTTTGGGACTACAGACGTATTCCGGGAGATCCCCCTATCTTGCATACATACCTTGGGACTATGGACGTATTCCAGAAGATCCCCTAGCACTGCATATTTATTTTGGGACTACAGACGTATTCCAGGAGATTCTCCAGCACTGTATATTTTTTTGGGACTACAGACGTATTCCGAGAGATACCCCTGTAATGCATAAATGTTTCGGGACTACGAGATGGTATCCTAGGAGATTTCCCTGTTGTATTTCTTTGTTCTGGGCTGAGGGTTCCCTCGACTTTTATTTTTATTAACTTCCTTAACTATTTTACTGTAGAATATATTTATATCTTTTACTATTTTAGTTCATTTATTTACTCTGGTAGGGCCCTGACCTAACCTCGTCACTACTCGACCGATTTTAGGCTTGGCCCCTACTAGGTACCATTATGGTGTACTCATGCCCTATACTGCACATGTTTTTCATGTGCAGATCTAGGTACGAGCTATCAGCCTGGGGTTTAGTGCGTGCTTGCTGATTTTGGAGTCTTCAAGGTACTTCTGCTCGCGTCTGCAGACCTCGGAGTCCCCTTCTATTCCCCTGTAGAGATATCTTCTGTTTTCTTCAGACACTTTGAATAGAGAAGTATAGACTTATAGAAGCTTCTGATGAGCGATATTCCGGGTTTTGGGAGTTATGTTATTATATATGCCGAGTGGCACTATGATTTCTTATTAAATTATACTGTTTTGCCGTCAGGACACCTTATGGACGGGTAAAATGGGCCATGACAAAAATGCATAAAATTCTACAAACAAATTATGAATCCCATCTTCATGAACATGTCTAGATTATCAACAAGTTTCTTTCTTAAAAGGAATTTATAATTTGGGAAGGACATTTTAAGTAGTCATGAAGTAATAGCTTTAGGCTATAACTTCACAAAATTGCTTTCAAACATACATATTCTAACGAGACATGCTAAATTGAGATTCGACATCTAACAAGTGGTTACATAAATATGTATTTGACAGTTTTCTTTTAACTTAAAATAGGACTAAAACATAACACATCCTAAATATTGATTTTATACTACATGAAGAGCCACTAAGTAATAGTTCTACAAGCAGGAAATGGAAGCACTTCACGGATTAATGAGAAGCACTTCAAATGTCAAAAAAAAAAAAAGGAAACGGAAGTAATAACATTTTTCTTCAATATGTGCAGATCATAAACATGCTTAGATATGCGGAATTGAAAAGAGAAGAAAAGGCACTGACCTATTTTAGGGCAGCGAACTAAGGCGTTGACTTTGGATCTACCGAATCCAACCTCGAACTTCCTAACTCAGATGATTATTAAATGATGCAATAGTCAAAAAACAATGCAGCACCTCTGTGGTATTTAAAACCAACAGAATCAAGAGACAAAAGAAAATAGAAGATTTTTCGCAAGGCAAAATTATAAGAACGAATGAGAGCAGTAGCTTATATGAGTCATCGAGTGGCGGGCCCGAGCCATGGACTCTTGCCAATATTTATAGGCATATATTCAAACCTTAGGGTTTCCAATTAGGTGCAATTTTAAATTAGTTGTTTGGATGTCAAATTAGCCGTTTTGAAATAGAGAATCAAATCCATTGATGTCAACTTCTTTAGTACAAAAAATAAGAATTTTCTCAGGGGAAACTTTGGCTCTTTGTGACACGAGCTTCATTTGGCAGAGAAGAGAATAATTTCACATAAAAATGGAGGAAACAAGGTCTGGCATCTTTGATGAAGATTTGGATTTTTATCTCAAAGGGGAAAGGGATGTGTGGCGCCACTTTTGAGATGGACGTAGTGTTAAGTATAGGGGTTGAGAGTGAGAGGGATATGGATAGTCCTATGGTTGGGATAAAGAGAGGGTTTTGGGCTGCTAGTTCGGCGGATTTGGGCTGGACGTTGGCTTGGAGTGCTGAACATTTCCTTCTTACTTGTATATTTCTTTGAGCTTCTATTTAGATTTAAATTAGCCTCATTATATAATACTACATAATATTATTAGTTAAACTATTTAATGTTACATAAAATAGTTATGGTAGCTAGAATTTAAATTTAAAAAATAACTTACACTAATTGTTAAGTAAAACATCATCACAAGTGTAAATATTTATAATACGTTTAATTAAAAAATATTATTAATTAATTATGAAAAGAGAAAAAATGTGTTTTTTTAGAAATAATAGTAATAACAATAGATATAACTATAAAAAGTAATAACAAATAGGCATCATTTGTATTAAATATAATACAATAGCTACCTTATATTATTAGTGATATTGAAAGCTTAAAGAAAATATTTGTAAGAACTGAGGGACAAAACTGGATGTCAACACCGACTTGGTTAACCTATACACAATCACCCAAACTACATCAAACTTACTCTAAGTATGTGGGAGACCAAAACAAAATCCATAGTGACTCGCTCCCATTTCTACTTTGGAATCTCTATCTTCTGAAGCAAACCACCTGGCCGCTGATGCTCATACTTCACCTACTAATAGTTTAGTCACCGAGCTACATACTCCATTATGTGCTTCTTCATCATCCTCAACCAATAGAGCTACCTCAAGTGTTGATACATCTTTGAGGCATCCGGATGAATGGAGTACCACGAACTGAGAGCCTCCTGAAGAATCAACTCATGCAAACAACGTACATTGGGAACACATAGAATGTTCTTCATACGGAATACACTGTCAACCAAGATAGTGACCTTCTTAGCATCCATGTGCTAAACCGTTTCCTTAAGGACATGCAGACGGGGTTGTCATACTGACGCTCTTTGATACGATGATAAAGAGAAGACCGAGAAGCCACTCGAGAAAAAACTCGACTTAGCTCCGAAACATCCAATCTAACAAACTGGTTGGCCAAGGCCTAAACATTCAATGCTTATGGCCTCTCCACTGCCGGTAGATATGCTAAACTGCTCAAGCTTTCCTCTTTCCGACTCAAGGCATTAGTCACCACATTGGCCTTCCCGTGATGATATAGAATGATGATATCATAATCCTTAAGCAACTCTAACCGCCTCCATCACTGCAAGTTTAGATCCTTCTATTTGAACAGATGTTGTAGACTCCGGTGGTCGGTATAGACTTCACAAGGGACACCATACAAATACTGCCGCCAAATCATCAAGGCATGAACAATAGCTGCTAACTCAAGGTCGTGGAAAGGATAATTATTCTCATGCACCTTCAACTGTCTAGACACGTAGGCAATCACCCTACCGTCCTGCATCAACACCGCACTGAGGCCAAAACACGATGCATCATAGTATACAGTGTAAGACCCCACACATGTAGGCAACAACATCACTGCGGATGCAGTAAAAGTTGTCTTGAGCTTTTGAAAGCTCTCCTCACACTCCTCGGTCCATCTGAATGGAGCACCATTCTGGTTCAACCTGGTCGTAGGTGTAACAATGAATGAGAAACCATATACGAATCGAAAGTAATACCATGCCAAACCAAGAAAACTTCGGATCTCAATAGCTGAAGAAGGTATAGGCCAACTCTACATCGCTTTTATCTTCTTCGGATCTACCTTTATCTCCTCGCTCGACACTACATGGCCCAAAAATGCCACTAAATGCAGCCAGAACTCACACTTTGAAAATATTGCATATAACTTCTTTTCCCTCAAGGTCGGAAGAACGATCATCTGGTGCGGATCATGATCCTCCCGGCTCCGGGAGTTCACCAAGATGTCGTCAATAAACACAATGGTGAATGAGTCAAGGTAGGGTTGGAATACACTGTTTATCAAGCACATAAATGCTGTTGGGGCGTTGGTTAGTCCAAATGACACCACAAGGAACTAGTAAAGACCATACCTAGTATTGAAGGTAGTCTTAGGGATATCCGACTCTCAAATCTTCAACTGATGATAGCTTGAACATAAGCCAATCTCTAAGAACACCC
The DNA here is from genome assembly GCA_005239525.1 of Nicotiana knightiana. Taxonomy (NCBI): domain Eukaryota; kingdom Viridiplantae; phylum Streptophyta; class Magnoliopsida; order Solanales; family Solanaceae; genus Nicotiana; species Nicotiana knightiana. The sequence goes on from ML411461.1 coordinate 116,771, forward strand.
TGGCACCCTGTAGCTAATCAAATAGGTCATCAATGTGTGGAAATGGATACATGTTCTTCCTGTAACCTCGTTCAACTGGCGATAATCAATAGACATGCACATAGAACAATCATTCTTTTACAACAAGACTGGAGCACCCCAAGTTGTTACACCGAGCCAAACGAAACCCTTATTAAGCAACTCTTGCAACTGCTCATTTAACTCCTTCAACTGTGCTGGGTCCATACGATATGGTTTAATAGAAATGGTATGAGTGTCTAGTAATAAATCAATACCAAAATTGATATCCCTGTCGGGCGACATGACTAGAAGATCCACCAGAAATATATCTGGATAATCCCTCACTACCAAAACTGACTCAATGGTAGGAGTATAAGCACTGGCATCTCTCACATATGCTGTATATGCATCACAACCCTTTCCAACCATCCGTTGTGCCTTAAGTAAAGACACGACCTTGCTAGGAACATAAAAAAATGTCTCTCCACTCTAACAGCGGGAAACCTGGCATAGCCAACGTCATCGTCTTGGCGTTACAATCCATGATAGCATGATAGGGCGACAACCAGTCCATGACCAAATAACATTAAAATCTACCATAGTGAGACATAATAGATCGGATCTGCTCTTATAACCGCCAAGAACAACTAAACCTCACAGAAACGCATGGTCAACAATAATAGAATCTCCCACAGGCATGGACATATAGACAGGGGAACTCGAAGTGTCATGGAATATACCCAAATACAGAGCAAAATAAGATGATACACAAAAATAAGTGGATCCTATATCATATAAGACCGATGCATCTCTATGAAAAATCGAAACAATAACTTTGATAACTAAGTCGGATGCAACCTCCTTCGTCCTAGTAGGAAGAGCATAGTATTTGGCATGGCCTCCCCCTCTAGGGCGAACTCTACCTGCTGACCTCTACCTCTAGTTGGCTGTGCAGGTGGAGTGGAAACTAGTGTGGTAACCATGACCTAAGAAGCTTAAGGGCCTAGTAGAATACGTGAGGCCTGGGTAGTATGGGCCAGTACCTCACCATATGACGAGTGTCACCACACTCAAAACAAGCTCTCGGAGTACGTACTTGCTGGAAATTGCTCGGGCTTGGTCGGGTGGACTGACTGCTAAAAGCACCCTATGCAGGAGCTGCACTTTTCAATGGCGGTGCATAATGGGCAACCTGAGGCCTGGGAGTGGCTGGAATACCACTGGAAGCTAGAAATGCTTAATGAACAGGGCAGCTTGCGAAGCCCCTGTCATGATGGGCTGCAACTAGGGAACAAGCACCACTTTGTGTTCCAGAATCTCGAGGCCTCTTGAACTCCCTCTCTTCTCTCTCTCGTGCGCGCATACCCTCCAATCTCCTAGATATCTCCACTACCTACTGGTATGGGATGTCCATCTTCAACTCTCGGGGCAAGCTAAATCTTATACTAGGGTTGAGCCCCTCGATAAATCGACGAACTCACTCTCTAAAAGTAGCAACAAAGACTGGTGCATTCCTTGACAAATTACTGAAGCAAACTACATAGTTTGATATGGATATAAAACTCTGGCGTAAGTGCTCAAACTCTGCGCACTGTCCTTCCCTAAGCCTCTAAGGAACATACTCCTTTATAAACATTTACGAGAACTGATCCCAGATGAGTTAAGCTGCCTCGACTAGGCTACCTAACTCATGTGCTCTCCATCACTGTTATGCCTCTCCCTTAAGCTGGAAGGTAGTGAAAGCAACTCCACTCGACTACACAATACCCATAGTATGAATGATACGGTTGCAATACTCAAGAAACTCTTGGCATCATCTGAAGACAAATCGCAGAAAGTATAAGGGTGGTACTTCTTGTATCTCTCGAGCTTATGTTGATCCCCCTCAAAAGCTGCTGCCCAAACCTCGGGTTGAATTGGGAAAACCGGTTGCACTTGTATGACCAATAGAATTTGGTTTACCTAGAACTACTGCTCTAGAGTGCGGGTGGAGGGAGTCTATGCTACTCCCAAGCCTGATATATAGTAGGCGCAAGTGGAATCAACTCCTCCCGAGCCAAAGTGCCGAACATGCTCAGAAACTGGGCGAGAGTCTCCTGCAGGGGTAGTAATAGGAGTCCCTTCTCTCTAACTAGAACTACTGGTGGTTCCTCTGTAGCAGTTGGTGTAGGTGGTCTGGCTCCAGCACGTGCACGACCTCTACCCTAGCCCCGACCTATCGCGGATCTAGTTGGGGGCGCGGGTGTCTGATCATCAGATCCAGCTATACGTGTCCTTACCATCTGTGAGAGATTAAAAAGATAGAGATTTAGAATTTCAAAGTCAACAAATTTTCACGATAAGGAATCAAAGAAGTGAAACATTTCCTAACAGTTTCATAGCCTCCCGATGATAAGTACAGACGTCTTCGTACTGATCCGCGAGTCTCTACTAAATTTTCTTGTGACAAAAACCACCTATGAACCTAGAGCTCTATACCAACTTATCACAACCCAAATTTTCCTCTATAGGATGTCGTGACGGAACCTACTAACACTAGGTAAGCCTAGAATTTATGCAGAGATATCAAAATAATAATTAAAGGCTAAAAATCCAACAACTATCATAGGGAAGTTCTCCACAACTCAGTATATACATATTTGCCCAAAATACGGTGAAATACATTTCACAAGCTCTACGCAAATATAAAAGCCATCCCTATGCAACTGTGTAAATAAGGAAAAATATAAAAAATGATAGAAGATGGTTCTGAGGCCTGCGGACGCGGGTAGGTGTACCTTCAAGTCTTCAAATACAAACTCAACTCACTAGTGGTGGGAGTGATATGAAGTATATGGATATGCACAAAAAGACGTGCAGAATTGTAGCATGTGTACACCACAATGGTACCTCGGAAGAGTAGTGATGAGGTCAGGTTAAGACCCTACTGTAAATAATAAGAAACAAGATGATATATTTAGCAATATAATAATAATAACAAGGAAATTAAACAAGTAAGGAGTAAACCAAGAGTTAGCTACACTGAATCAATGCAAATAATACCTCATGGATGGAAACAAAATAACTAAAAACAAGTACAACAAATAGAGAAAGATAAACAAGGGTCACTATCGAGGTACCACCTTGTAGTCCCAAATCACATGAATAACTCACAATATTTTCGTATATCACCGTGGGAGCCTTTACATTTAGTTTTGAAAGTCATTTTTTCCTGAAATAGAATAACGTGTTTTAGCCCACCTTATCATACTTCATGACTTCTATTAGTTCCCCTAATAGCCATGCGTATCAAGCACACCTTATCTCACTGCATCGTTTCAACCCCAAAACCTTATACCACTGCATGCATCAATTTCACATGGTATCACAAATCTCACTTCAAGTGTTCAATATCACAACTTTCCAAAGAAACCAAACAAATACAATATTTACACAGTAAAGATCCCATGGCTCACCCATAATGTACACAAGAGTCTCAACAATAACAACCGGAATGAACAACTCAACACAATGGTATTTCACAACTAAACAAATTACCTCAATGTGAATTACGACCTTGATATGTCAATACCAATTTCGACAACAAGATATTCCGTGATTTAACAACTTCAAGTAAAGACTCAATGGTCTAATAGTGGATACAGAATAAAGGAAACAAGAACATCAATGAAACATGTAAGGGAATTAGCATGTAAGAGAATAAGACAAGTAAACATGTGAAAAGAGACTAGAGATGATGACTATAACATATTAAGGTAATTCAACTACGACATGAAAATAATCTACATAGCTAGAACTAGTAATTTCCATTTTTAGCCAGTGTACACACTCGTTACCGTACGTACACGGCTTTCACATATCACCATTATCACAACCAACACAAATATAAAGGGGTGATCCCCCCACACAAAGTTAGACAATCCATTTACCTTAAATCACACCAGATCAATCCACTAATAAGCCTTTCCCTCGATTATCCAACTCTGAACGGCTCAAATCTATCATAAACAACTTCATAGTATAAATATTAACTATAGGAAACTAGTTGAACCAATGAAACTACGATCTTTGCAAAGAAATTAAAAGCCAACCCAAAAAACAACCTGGGTCTACGTTGTGGAACCCGACCAAGATTACAAAATACGAATACCCATTCGATAACGAGTCCAACCATGCCTCAATTAATCAAATCCGACCAAAAATAGCCTTTCAAATCTTCAAATTTTAGCCTAAGAAGTTTCTACCATTTTCCCCAAATTTCAAACTTCAAACACTAATCTAATGATGAAATTATAAATAGATTCATGTAAATTAACAAAAGCCGAGTTAGAATTCCGTACCCCAACATTTTACTTGATGAACCCTCAAAACATTTCCTCCCACCGAGCTCTCTAAGTCAAAAAATGGATTATGAAACAAACCCTCAAAAATCCCTCTTTTCTTCCCAACAAAACCGATTTTGCGGCCTTTGTGTCACTTTTGTGACGCCGTACCTGACGAAAAGACATTGCAAGTGAGGATTCCACTTAAGCAAATGGGATTCCTCTTTTACAAATAAAATCTCGCACCTGCGAGTACGCTCATGCGGATAACACTCCGCTTACGCAACCCTATGCTTGGCCAACCACTTCCGTTGTTGTGCTTCCTCACTCGCTTCTATGAGTCTCTGACCGCATCTGCGGTCCCAGCTGGGCAGGCCAACATTCTCTTCTACGATCAAGCCCTCGCATTTGCGAGTCTGCACCTACAGCCAATAGTTTGCCGGTGCGATTGCACTAGAACAATCCAGCTTCAGTAGTGAGGTTAAGTCAAATTTGTTCCAGATTCGACCCTAATCACACCCGGGCTCCCCGCGACCCCGTCCAAAGATACCAACAAGTCCCAAAACACATAAAGTACCTACTCGAGGCCAAAAGTCACATAAAAACATCGATTCTACGAATCGAAACCAAATTCAAACCTATGAACTATGAACTTCTGAATTCCGAAAGCAATGCCGATCATACCAAACAAATAAATTCATAAATGAACTTACGGATATATTCCAACTTTCGAAATCAGGATACGACCCTGATATCAATAAAGTCAACTTTCCAAATGTTCCAAACCTTAGTCTTTCTAACTTTTGCTATTCATGCTGAAATGACCTACGAACCTCCATATCCACATCCCGGCACACTCCAAAGTCTAAAATAACCATATGGAGCTATTGGAACCATGTGTCCCATTTCACTTCGGAACACAAAAGTCAAACTACAGTCAACTCCTTCAACTTAAACCTCCAACTTAGGGACTATGTGACCCATTTCACTTCGTAACTCACCTGAAACCAAAACTAAAACACCCCACAAAACATGTAACTACTATATAACACAAATGAGGCACTAAATAGGGGATCGGTGCTAAAACACTCAAAACGACCGGCCGGGTCGTTATAACTGCAAGGTCTGGTTCTGATGATGCTCTGGATGATGGGAGAGGGGGAGAAAGTACACAATATGGTTGAGCTCGAAAAAATAATAAGGAGGCTGGGGAGGATATATTTTTTAGTCGCCATGTATTCTCTAACTTCCGATTGTGGTGGTCGTTGAGATCTTTGACACATGAGCGACAATTTATATTGAAGGATCTTGACAAGTATAATCTTGCAGTTCTGGAGCAGTTCACAAAGAGAAAAGGGTGGATAATATTTACAAATAAATTAGTGGAAGTCAAGGAGCACCCTGTTCGATAGTTTTATGCGAACACTTCACATATTTGCAAGGGGCAAAGGTTACCAAAGTGCAAAACTTAAAGTTGAAATTTGATCAGCACAACGCGTACTTGGGATTTGAGGATTTGGAGCCGAGGTAGTACTTAGAGAACTGACTTTGAAAGAAGAGGTCAGGTCGTGGCTTGTGGAGATTTTAGCACCAGGACCAACTCCTATGTGGGTTGCTGGTGGGGTACCGATTCTTCAGGGCACAATGAGTTTTGAGGCCAATGGGTGGCAAACCTTTGTTTATAGCAAGCGTTGACCCGTTCTATAATGAGAAAAACCTCCTTGTTCCTTGATATATTTTGGTGGCATCTATCATGGCCGGGTAGCCGATCAATATGGGTGCATGATGTTGGTCAACATTTCCTTGGTGGCACAAAAAAGTAACACATCTTACCCTTACACCTTCACCATTACTGAGTATCTAACGGATGCAAAGGTAGATCCCAGGCTTTTTGACATAAAGGTAAAGCCGACAGGGCCGTTTGAGTGGTACAAGTTGTAGGATTCGAGGAACCCGAAGAAGAGTGCTCATACTTCTACTTATGTTGGCCAGTATGATGAGTCGTTAGTGGTAGTTTTGTATACACCGGATATTGCATCCACAACAATTGAGCCTTCTACCAGTGCAACGGCTGCTATGTGTGAGCCACCATCTTCAACTCCCTCCACAGTTCCTTCCATAGATCCTAGGGAAATCCCTACTTTAGTTCCGAGGCTAGTGCTCATGCCTATAGGCCATCTTTCTGCTCTGGGAGTCTCCCAAACATTGGCAAGTCTCACCATCTGGATGCAGACAACTATTTCAAATCTGTCTAGGACATCAAGTGATGTTGCAGGGCAGTCATCTACATAGGTACCCCAGGATCCCACTGACGTTGATGAGAAGCTAAGCAAGATCCCGGACAACTAGAAGGTGATTATTCACACATTGGTACAACATAGTGTTGTGATTGAGGGGTTTACAAGGAAGGTGAAGAAGATGCGTATGTCCCAGTCCAGAAAGAAGTCAGTGAATATGTTTCGGACTGTGGTGACCCGGCTAGCTACTGCTAGTGATTTGCCTTTTGACATGTTGCTTGACTCATCAAAGCCCGCCCCAGATCTATACATAGGATTCACCCACTGGCCAGTCTGAGGAGCCACGCCTTGGCGCCGACACAGTGAGCACAATGCGTGGGATGTTCACTACTCCGGCCACTCCAAATTTTGATGATGATATTCAGTTGGCTGAGAAAACAGGGATTGGTTCTGCTAGTGACACAGTGATGGCACATCACACTTAGGGAGTTTCTTCACCTCCTCTACTTTTGCTCTTATTTTGTTAAGTATTGGGGACAATGCTTACTTTTATTCGGGGGGAGGGCCGAGGGGGGATGGGGGAGGGATGGAGTTTATTTGATACATTGGGAATGTAATAATTGGATGATTCTATTTGTTTTCATTTAGCTATGTTTAGTAGTTATTGCTTTCTTTAGCTTCTTTATTTATTTACATTTATTTTGTTTATGTTAGTAGTTTCTTCTTATATAGTAGCCTTTATGTTTTTCTTTGTAGTGCATATAATAAGCCTTCGATTTTTTTAATTCTACGGTTCTTTCCAAAGGTGGCCTTTTGTGTGAACCAGGTAACTCTTCTCGAGGATGGATAGTGTGATAACTTTCTTAAGGGACAAAGTCTGTTTTGTGTTTAGGTAATGATAATAGAATTAATAATTAATAAAATCCATAATAAATTAATTTTCTAAAAAGAGTTATGCATGATTCATTTCACACCAACACACATAACTGTGCTTATGGTTTGAAACAGGATTTTTGGAAGAAATTTCTCTAATTAGTGACTTTGAGGTTCTTGAGTTGACTTTGATAATCATTTAGTGGTAGATTGGACCATAGTGATCTTTAACTTGATTGTAATAATTGTAGGCATTAGACTCTATCCCCTTTTACGGTCTACTTTCACGAGAGGTAAGGTGATTCCAAGTACATGAGTGGACAATCTAGAACTTGCCCTGAATGTGTTTCAAGGCAAAATCCTATGTTTTCTTTGTTTAGAAGATGATTGTAGGCTTTTCTTGGTCCGTTTGAGCTTTCTATTGCCAGACAATGTTTGTTATCCCTAGTCAACTCCTTTGATCCTTTAGCCTTTCTTTGTTGGTAACCATGCTACAAGCATTTACCCATTTTGTTTGTAATCCTCGATTAGGACTTAGACCATCCTTAACACTCTTATAAACTAAGTGGCTTAAGGCATAAGTTTGGAGGGGAATTTGACAAATCTAAAAGAGGTATCAAGGAACCAAAAAGAAAAAAGAAATGATCTCTATGAAAAAAGAAGGCAAGAAAGGAAAAGAACAAAAAGGAATACAAAGGAAGGCTAATGAAATAAAAAAGAGGCAACTAATCTCGAGTGTGAGCATCAAGGGACAAAAATAATGAAATAACCAATAAAGAGTGATGGAAAGTATCTCTAGCCCCCCTCCCCCCCCC
>ML411462.1:0-25420 GCA_005239525.1 Nicotiana knightiana
TGATCAAACCTTTTTCCTTTTCTTCTATGGTTTGACCATGTAAATTTGCAGCCCTTAAAGCCTAGATCAAGGAGTTTACAATAGTTTAGACTTGCTACAAGCTTCTTTTCTCTATTTTAATTTACTGCCCTTTCCCCAAGTTTTTCTTATGCAATAATAACATCGTTAAAATCCCCTCTCATTAACCAAGCACCTTTGTAGTTACTACAGATGTTTTCAATATTATGCCATAGTATATCTCTATTATACTTGTTTGTACTAGCATATATGGAACTAAAAACCATTTTTTTTATTTGGGTTTACCTCGATCATGGCATGACTTTCCTGGTTCCTTCTGGTGAAGTTGTTCACTAAAACTCTTGCATGGTTCCATAGGACCACCTGTCCTTCAGATTGTCCCTCCACTGGAACCTCTATCATCTCTGTAAAGTTAAACTCCTCCAAGATTGTGATATGTTTTACCATTCTTGTTTCAAGCAGAGTTACCATACTAGGTCTATGTGTTTCTATAATTTCTCTAAAGTTTCTTCTGAAGTTTGCATTGTTTGCACCTTTTAATTTACAGATTACAAAGTTAATTATTTGATTCATCATTAGTGGGTTGGGGTGGTTTTAGTTGTAAAACTCCCTCATTACTAGTGCAGTGTTCCTTTTGTGGGATGGTACTAGAATTACTACATTCTTTCCTACTGTTGGATCGTGTGGAGGCCTTATGTATATCGAGCACTTGAACTGTGTTAGTGGGAAACTGATGATACACTTCTTGTCTAGCCCTTCCTTGAAGATTAGTATTTTTACCTCGCTTAGGTTTGAGAATGACACCCTGAGTTTTTCATGATGTGGTAGGGTACTACCTCCTCCTCCTCTTAGTTTTCCTCCTAGTTTTGCATGTCCATCTGTTGTGCATGGTCTTCTATTTACATTGGAGAGTTCTGTTGAGGAGCTTGTTGCATATCCCATCTGGTGAATATGGGGGTCATTATGGCCATTTTCTCCGGTGCAAAGAAGGGCAAGTTGAGAGGAACGTTCTGGGGCATCACAATATTGGGATTTCCCGGTATGTTCCATATCTCTTGCATGTTGTTGGCTAAGTTTTGATTCATCAAGGGGGCCAGTCCTTGTAAAATGTTGTTCATCCACATTTGATTGATGTAGTTGGTCATGTCTAGGTGCATGCTTTCTGAAATCAACTGTGCTAGGCAGTTTGTATTTTTGGGTGATGAGGACCGAGTCATGCCCGTTGATTTGTAGGTTGAAGGAGATCGCATGGACCATTAGGCCCTCCTCGATCCAGGATTTTTGTTGATGGTTGGGTGGGCTTGGTGGTTGAGCAGGAAATTGGGGTGGTAGTGGTGGTAGATTGTCCATTGGTTATGGTCATTGAAGACGTTGGAGTTGAACAAGTCTGTACCTACTTCTCAAAGTGAATGGTGTTTAAGGCATGGTGGAAGATATGGTGGTTTAATATAGAGGTATGTAGGCTAGGATATATGATTTATGATGGTGGAATTGGAAGGTTTGCATTTGCATAGAAGAAGAGGGTTCTTGCGTATGAATTTTAACAAGATCCCTTGTTGATGTCACGTCCGACATTTGTTTGTTTCTTTTTGCCATGTGTTCTATGTGAGGGTGGTCATTTATCGTCATGCAGATTGTATTGGGGGGATTTGTCAGTGGGTTATGATTAAAAATGGGGGATTTCTTGTGCAGAAGATATCTTATGGGGGTTTGTATGAGAGAGTGAAGGGTCATTAATAGAGTGATTAGGCTCTTGTTTCGTAGGGATAATAATTTTGACGCCAGTAGTAGATATTGTATCATTAGATAACACGTTAGTTCCACTTGTCTTCATTGGGATATTAGTCATGCAATAATTTAGTGGTATTCCTTTTACCACTGGTTTGTGGGGGAATCCATGTGCTCTTTAGATAGAATAATATAATTATTGTTAATATTAGGAAAAGTATGATTATTATTCCTAATTAATTTCGCATTGGATCTATTGATATTTTTTGTATTTTCGGGAGTTTATTGGATAAGAGAGTTCTTATCAACATATTTAAGTTTCTGAGTATTAAGGAACTTACTTGTAGACGGATGAAATATTCTGACATTTATACCTGTGCTTTTGTTTGGTGTTGCTCCTACCTTCCTTCATAGTTTTGTAATTGGCTTCTTTTTCTTTTGGAATGAGACTCTCCGCCACTCCCTATTGATAACTTTTGTGGGTGGTGATTTTTGGCCTTCACCATTGGCTAATTGTGGGCTTTGTGTAGTTCGGAGGGGACACTTTAAAGAAGAGCGTCCTAGGCAGCCACATAATTTGTATAAAATATTATCACCTTCATATAATATTTTCTTGTGTGATCCAATTAAAATATGGGATTGGACTTTTTGTCCCAATGGTAATTGTACACAAAACCTTGCATAGCAGCCTCTAATGGTAGATGAATTGCATGCATCAATGTTTAGTAGTTTACCAATAGTGTTTCCAATCTTTGCTCATATGATTCCACTGTAAAACTTTGTTAGAAGTTGTGGCAATCAGATCAAAATAGTGTAACTCTGACTTGCTCGTGTAGCCACGAAGTTTGGAGTCCATTTTTTAACTGAGAGGAGGAAACCATTGATGAACCATGGTTCGTTTTCAAGTGCTTCCTGGCGTTTTCTTCCTTGTTTAATTTAATGGTGTAAGAATATTCGCCAAGGTCTATCAGGGAAAAGTTATTTGTAGGCCTCCAAATGGCTTGTACATTTATTTTTAGGTAATGATGGAGAATTCTTTTTCCTATTAATTTGATTATAACGAAAAATTTCCAAGGTTTTGTGTTGGATGCCTTGATCCGTTAGGATTATTTGTTTTATGAGGCTTTCCTCTCCCCTGTTACATGGAGCATTCAGTGTCACTTTGATCTTCTAGTGTGTTTGGGATTTTCCCAAACAGTTTGTCCTTATACGAGTTATTTGATTCTACTTGATTTTGAGGAGAAGGGATAGTTTTAATATCTGGTGATTTTGGTGGGATTGAATTTGTTGGTTGGTTGTCACTAGTACTATCAACTACTCTACTCTTCACTCCTTTCACTCTAGTCTTCATTGTGATGTATAATATTTTATTTTTCTAAGGCTTCCCTTTTTTTATCACCAAACATCACTGAGTGGCCATTTTCTTATACAGGTATGTGTAACATATATCTAAAATATTTGAAGATCTCTAATAAAAAAATAGATACTTTTTTTACTCATTCATATGTTTTTAATAGAAATTGTATTTATATAAGTACCTATGTGTGTGCATATATCTAAATTAAGATTGTCCGCTTCATATGATCGAACCTTTTTTCTTTTCTTGAGCTTTTATTTCGGATCTTTTAATTAAGTTGATATTCTTTCTGACTCCCTGAGGGAACAAAAAAAATATTTAGATCCTAATAAAATTCAACCTCAAGGGACAATCTAAGTATTTAACCTTAAACATAGAATTTTTTTTTCCAAACGTGGACAAAGCAATGAAAGTAGGTTAAGGAATGGCCACAATCGATAATTTTCGATTGTCATCATGAGACTCAGGGAATAAATTATATATAATTATCCCGAGATAAGGGATTCCATAAACAGAAACAATTGAATGATTTATTGATTCAAGATGACATGGAAAGTAAGAGCTTTCAAAAAAAGATAAAATTGAGATAATATTTTTCAAAAATAAGCATTCTGGGGAGGTCACATTTTATAATAAACAGAAAGCACTTGGTTTTCCTTTTTCCTCATCATCTACTACCTTTTATTTTTCTTCTTTTCCATTTTATCTTTCTTTTTACAACAACTAGCCTTCATATATTACTCTACAACTTGACAAATGCTCTAATGATTGGTTTGAATTAAACAATCAATCAAAAACCGATACAACATTTGAATTGCCAAATAGAAACGGTTCATCACTAACCAAAAAAATTAAAATTGCTATATCAATTCCACATAAATTACAAATGTCCTTTCCTTTCTTACAAAACGTTTTCTGCATATTGTAGAACATGACCTTCTCAGAACTCTTATTTTTGATAAGCTTTATTTTGATTTTTCTTTTGTTTTGATTTCTCTTCCTTTACATGATTACGACACTCAGAGATGAAGATAAAATTTATAGTTCAATGAGTGTCTGAGTTAATTTGTATTGAGGGAATAGTTTTGTCTCAATCAATCAAGAAAGCCTCATCTAAATAAATTCACGTATTTCAAAATCCTAAAACAACAAAACAAACGAATTTTAATCGTTTTAAGGTTATTTTATAATATCCATTACGTCGTATGGTAGTGTATCCCTACCATTAAACCAACGAACACAGATATGATGGGGCCTATGCGTTATCTCGCACAACAAGAAGGCAACTGCCTTACTACTATTTACTGCCCTTATGCACTAAATACAAAAACAAGAAGCCAATGTTGTGCATATACACCATTAAATATACAATAACCTACCAACCAAAAGAAGATTTTCTCTATAAAGTATTCTTCCTATACATATGCATGAGTGATATTATCTGGATGTAATTAAATTTGTAAGGTCCAACAGTACCAGAAAGTGCGTACGGTAAAAACTGTCCGAAATCGGCCAAACCGTTCGCAGGTGCAATGACACCAACACAACACTAGGTTGAGCAGCTCAACCAAAGTCCAAAATGATTCAGTTAAATCCAAATCACACACGGGGCCTCCGGGACCCCGTCCGAGTGTACCAACAGGTTCCAAAAAATATAACGGACCAACCCGAGGCCAAAAATAAATATAACAACTTCTATTCTACAGATTTAATCCCAATTCAAGTCTATTGAAACTACGAACATTCGACTTTTGAAACCTACACCCGAATCATACCAAAATAACTCCGATTGATCTAAAAGTTTGCATAGTATTCATAAATGACATAACAGGAGTACCCCAACTTCTAGAATGTAAATTTGATCCCAATATCAATAAAGTCAACTCCCGGCCAAACTTCTCAACCTTCCAAACCTTCAACTTTCTAACTTTCGTCAATTCGAGCTGAAACGACCTACGAGCCTCCAAATCAACATCCGGACATGCTCCTAAGTTCAAAGCCATCATACGAACCCCTTGGAACCTTTAAATCTTGGTTCCGAGATCGTTTAGACTCAAGTCAAACTTGGCCACCTTATGCCACTATTAAGGAACTAAGTGCTCCGATTTCAACCCGAACCCTTCCAAACCTAAACCAACCATCCCCGGAAGTCATAAAGAAGTAAAAGCACATACTGGGAGTCTTGATTAAGGGGGAAGGAAATCAACAAAGCAAAATGACCGGTCGGATCATTACAGCCACGGTGTATGTTATTCGTTGATAACATATATCTGATTGATGAGACGTGGGGCGGTGTTAAAAACGGGCTGGAGGTTTGGAGACAGGCCCTTGAGTCTAAGGGTTTCAACTTGAGCAGGACTAAGCAAAATGACAGGTCGGGCCGTTACATTCTCCACCTTTTAAACAAACGTTCGTCCTCAAACGGGTCTAGAATCATAACTGGAATGCTGAATTAGTGCGGATATCTACTCCTCATGTCCTCCTCGGCCTCCCAAGTTGCTTCCTTGACTGGTTGACCCCTCAACTGGACCTTTACCGCAGAAATGTTCTTGGACCTCGACTAGAAAACCTGCCTGTCAACAATCGAAACTAGCTCATCCTCACAACCCAGGCTCTCATCTAGTGAACCGGGTTGTAATCTAACACGTGCGACTTGTCGGCATGGTACCTCTGGAGCATGGATACATGGATGACCGTATAAACTCCCGATATACTTTGAGGCAAAGCAAGCTCATAAGCAACCTCCCTAACTAGCCTCAACACCTTAAATGGGCTAATAAACTTTCGGCTCAGCTTGACCTTCTTCCCGAAATTCATGATGCCCTTCATTAGTGAGACATTCAACAGAACCTTCTCGCCCACCATGAATGATAAATCACGCGCCTTCTGATCTGCGTAGCTCTTATGTCTGGACTGTGCTGTGTGAAGCCGTTCCTAATCAACTTTAACTTCTCCAAGGCATCCTTCACTAAATCAATGTCATATAACTTAGCCTCAGATGGAGCCATCTCGAGGGAGCAATCTCGATGCTGGACTGATAACTGTTGTTATAAGTAAACTCGGCCAAGGGAAAGAATCTATCCCACCTTCTGAAGTCGATGAAACATGCTCTGAGCATGTCCTGTAGAATATGAACTGTCTGCCCCGACTGTCCGCTCCGACTACCCGTCGATCTGTGGATGAAAATTTATGTTGAGGGACTCTATATGATATGATGGAAATAGGCACACCACGCAACCGAAAAATCTCCTGAATGTAAATTTGGGCCAACCCCTCTGAAGAGTAAGTAGTCACCACCAGAATAAAAAGTGTCGACTTGATCATCCTGTCGGCAATGACCCAAACGACGTCAAACTGCCTCAATGTCCGCAGTAACCCAACAACGAATACAATAGTATGCGCTCCCACTTCCACTCCGGTATAATCATCTGCTGGAGTAGGCCACCAGGCCTCTGGTGCTCATACTTGACGTGCTGGTAATTTAGACATCTGGCCACATACCCAACTATGTACTTCTTCATCCGTCGCCACTAATAATGCTTCCTCATATCGTGATACATCTTTGCAGCACCTGGATGAATAGAATATTTTGAAACTCGCGCCTACTCTAGAATTTCTCCCTCAAGCCATCAACATTAGGAACATATAGGCGACCCTGGAGTTGCAGCAAACCATCTTCACCGATAGTAACCTCCTATGTGCCACCCTGAAGTACCATCTCTCTGAGAACCAACAAGTGCAGATCATCATACTAACGTGTCTTGATCCGGTCAAGTAATGAAGATTGAGCCACAACACATGCAAGAACTCGACTGGGCTCTGAAATATCAAACCCCACAAGTCTATTAGCTAAGGACTGAATGTCCAAAGCCAATGTCCTCTCCTCTACCGAAATGAAGGCCAAACTACTCATACTCCCGACCTTTCTGGTCAAGGCATCCGCAACAACATTCACCTTGCGCGGATGGTAAATGATGGTAATATCATAGTCCTTCAGTAACTCAAGCCACCTGCGCTGCCTCAAGACACCCCATAGAGATAATGCATCCAAATTTTGAGAGCATGAACTATCACGGCCAACTCAAAATCATGCACATGGTACTTCTTCTTGTGGGGCTTCTGCTGACGTGAAGCATATTCAATAACTTGCCCCTCCTGCATCAATACACAACCCAAGCCAACGCGCGAAGCATCACAATACATGGTTTATATCCCCAAACTGGAGGGCAACACTAACACTGGTGATGTAGTCAAAGCAGCCATGAGCTTCTGAAATCTTGCCTCACAATTATCAGACCATCTGAAAAAAGCACCCTTCTGCATGATAGGACTACATATTCTGTAGAGAATTTTGCAAAGCTTTACATTAAGGAGATAGTACGACTTGATGGTGTCCCTGTATCTATTATCTCGGATAGATGAGCTCAGTTTACAACTAATTTCTGGATGTCCTTCCAAAAAGGATTGGGGACTCAGGTAAATCTTAGTACAACATTTCATCCACAAATAGACGGATAGGCTGAGCATACTATTCAGACACTGGAGGATATGCTACTAGCTTGTTTGATAGACTTCAAGGGTAATTGGGATGATCATCCACCACTTATTGAGTTCGAGTACAATAATAGTTATCATTCCAGTATTTAGATGGCTCCATATGAAGCTCTTTACGGATGAAAGTGTAGGTCTCCTACAGGATGGTTCGATGCTGGGGAAACTAAGTTAGTAGGACCATAGTTGGTACAACAGGCAATCGAGAAGATTAAGCTTATACAAGAAAGGCTATTAGCAGCTCAAAACTCGTCATAAGTCTTATGTGGATAATCGACGAAGAGACTTGGAGTTTCAGGTTGACGATTGGGTATTCCTAAAGGTATCACCAATGAAAGGTTTTATAAGGTTCGGAAAGAAAGGAAAACTTAGCCCTCTGTACATTGGACCATATAAGTTCATACTCAAGGTAGGCCAGGTAGCACATGAGTTAGACTTGCCTTCTGACTTCGAGTGTGTACATCCAGTCTTTCATGTATCTATGCTTCATAAATGTATCAGAGATCCTTCTAGAGTTGTATAAGTTGACGATGTTTAGGTCACAGAGCATCTATCATATAAGGAAACTCCCATTGGTATATTAGATAGACTGGTTCGGAGATTAAGGACTAAAGACATAGCTTCTGTGACAGTACTTTGGAGAAAAAATAATATGGAAGAAATGACTCGGGAAGCCAAAGAAGATATTAAATCTAAATATCCTCACTTGTTTCCTCTTCCAGAGAAGGATCTGATTGAGACATCACAACCTTAATGTACGAGTATGGATTCTTGTGTTAGTTATTACCATTGGTCGTGTGAGTCCATTGCCATTATTGATGATTGTGGCAATATGTGGCATTGGATTATTGAGTTTTCTACAAGAAGGGTTGATAGTATTACTATTACAAAGGCGACTCTACCAAAATTTATATGGATCCTGGGGAGTTAAACATTCGAGGATGAATGTTTCTAAGGGGGGAATGTTTAACCAAAGAGTTAGATCCTTTGACCAAAGCTATTTCTAGGATGAACACGGGTTACTGATAATCAAGAAAATAATACTAAATAAATAGAAACGAGTAATAGACAATATTGTAGAAATATAGAAAAGCAAAGTAGATTGTATTCGAAAATCAGATGTCCTTACAAGTTCTCTTTCGTTCATTTATATAGGAGGTTTCTTAATATAACATTTGGTTCTTGCAATAATTTCTCATTAATGGCTAATTATTACATTAATGAGGTGTTACCAAGGGCAACCATAACTGTTATGTGAAGGTTACATAACGTTTGGGATTTTTATTGGGGATTCCTGAATCTATCCGTGACTCTGTCTAGATTCACTCTGACCATATCCCTTCCTTGTCTCGATTATAGCGAGTTTCCCGTGGCTGATGATCTCGAGGGTTTATTGAATCCTGCCTCTTTGTTCCGTACCGCTTCAAAGAATCACATCCAGTTATCGCGTTCTCCTGTGTCCACATAACTGGCTGAGTTGTCAAGAGTTGGGTTATGTGTAAAACTCTTTCTTTACCAATACAGATAGTCCCCCCACTTACCATATATTTATTGATTAATATTTGGTAAGTGGATACTCATTTATGGCGGGAATATTTTTCCAACGCTTTGCCTCGGAACATTGCATCTTTTTATGAACATAGGCATTGTTTGTCTCTTCCATTTAATGCTCATACAACGTGTCCTTCTTGGATTGGTTCTACATTTACTCGGCACCTTTTAGGGCTTTTTGCGGTTGCTTCAGTCCCGAAGTGACACCTTTAATTATGACTTTTCATCATTATTTTTCCCGTTTTTGACGGTCGTCTTCAAGTATAAATACCCTTCTTCCTTTCTTTACTTCCACAAAACATTTTATAACTTGTCTCCTTTATTTGTAAATAATTTTCCATTGCCTTTGTAAACATGTCTTCATCAAATCAGCCTAACAGAATAATAGATGTGGAAAACTTAACACCTTCTTCTACCCCGACTAGGAGTCAGAGGGGTGGTAGATTAAGGAGTTTAGGATCCACTCCTTCCAAAGGTTCTTCTTCCTCTCATGTAAATTCTCCTCCTTCCGCTAGGTATTTAGATTCTCCTAGGGCTAAGTCTTCTCGTTCTTCATCTAGCGGTAAAGACGATCATCTTCGTGAACCTAAAGTTGATGAAATTATTCCCGCTGAATTTGTCTTTACTAGGGAAAACCCAGTTCTTTTAGACCAGTCTTCTTCTTTAGACAGTATTGAGATGTATTCAACCCTTAATACTGAGGGCCATATTTCCCTAGTTCGTAGGGATTGTTCTTGGAGGTCTGATTTCCCTGTTTATGTTCCGAACGGTAATCAAAGAATAATGTCTTATAAGACAGGTTATTCTTTTGTTTATATACACTAGTTTTTAGACCTCCCATTGATCCAGTCATAATCGAGTTCTGTCGTTTCTTCGGTATTTTTTTGGGACAAGTTGGTCTGCTTGTGTGGCGAGTGGTCGCGTGTCGTAGGAGTTTAGCTTCCTTAGCCTCAGTTCCTTTTACTTTCAACCATCTTATTCATCTTTATTCTCCTGTCCTATTTCATCAAGGGGTTTTTACTCTGGCTGCTCGAAGTAAGAAAGTGTTGGTAACCCCTGATGATGAGAAGGACAGAGGTTGGTACCTCCGGTATGTCGATGTTCCCACTGCTAGTTTAGTGGGTGAAGAGAATATTCCCTTCCCTGAGAATTGGAATCATGCACGTAAGTACATTTTTTGTTCGTATTTATTTTTCTTTGAGACGTTTTATTAACATCGTATCTATTTCTTCTTCTTCCAGCAATCATGGGTACTGGTGAGAATGTCTCCGGTATCCATGACTGGGTAGCAAAGTTGTTGTATGTCGCTCCATTAGAAGAAAGGTCTTGGAAGTACTTCGCTGGGAAGTACGGTTGGCATGTAAAGACCCAAGGTAAGTGAAGTTTTTTACTTCTTTTCTTGCTAGAGCCTTCTTTTATTCTCGCTTAATCTTCCCCTTTTTGATAGGGTTTTCTGCCCGTGGGGTGTTTTCTTCGTCTGTTCCAAAGATGTCTCTGGCCCAGACCCAAGAGATTATTGTTACTTCGTCTTCCTCGAAGAAGAAAGTGGGTGAGTCCCGTTCTGTAGAAGAAGAAGAAGAAGAAGAAGAAGAAGAAGAAGAAGAAGAAGAAGAAGAAGAAGAAGAAGAAGAAGAAGAAGAAAAAGAGGTTTCGTTGATGCACAGGTCACGGAGAAGGCGGGTGGTTTTGGACGACGAGTCTACACCCATGACTTTGCCTTCCATGTTTGAAAACATTTCAAAGTACCCTGTTCATGATTCTGTTGAGTACTTGTTCCATGAAGGTTTTACTCTTGCTCCTGATGATGTTCATTTAGCTACTGTTTTTCCTGACTCTTTAAGAGAAGATGTTTCATCGGTTCCTCGTGTTTCCTCCGCTCCTTTAGCTATTACGGTTTCTGCTGTATCTTTACCTACGATTTACTCAATTCTTCAATCTTCCATGCCTGCTATTTTTCCAGTGACTTCTTCAGTTCGCTAACCCCCAATGCCTATTGATGTCCCATATGTGCTTGCTTCCATGCCTTTCATTAGGGAAGTAGGGTCTTCCAGCAGGGAGATGCGGAGGGTGATGATAGAAGTTCCAGCTGAAGGAAGTATTTTCAAGAAGATAGGTGAGCCCGAGGTATGGCTCAAACATTTGATAGGTCTCACGGAGAAAACCAAGCTAGCTAGCCATACAGCCCTTACTTGGGCCAATGAAGTGGTTCATACCTCCTTGAAGATGCGGTGCAATTCTATTTCCACATCTGAATTTTACCACGTCTAAATAATTTATCATATCTAATTGGTTTGCTTCTTGTAGATCAACCTTATTGGTATGGAGGTTATGAAGAGGATCTCGAATTCGGATCAGGAAACAAGAGAATTGCAGGCTGATCTTGGTAATCTAAGGGCACAGTATGATAGCTTAAGAATTGATATGGACACCTTAGAGGAGGAGATGAATACCTTGAAAAGACAACTGAGGATTACGACAACGGAACTGGCGGTGGAGAAGGCTTCTTCAAACCAGGCTGATAAGGATAAGAGCATTCTGGAATCCTCATTTGCTTAATAACTGTCTCAAGCCTCGGAGGAGATCAGGAACTTGAAAGATTTGCTAGGGCAGGCGGAGGTATATTATGGCGAGCTCGTATAATCACTCTCCCGGACCCAAGAAGAACTGCATAATGCATTAAATAGAGTCCAAATTTTGGAGGAGTCGATCGTACCTCTGAGGGCTGCCCATGAAGCTGCTGAAGCGGAGGAGGATGGGTTAAAAGTCGAGCTTCAAATTTGGGCAAAACATTATAACGATCTTGAAGAAGCGGCTGTTGTTGATGTAACTTGGGCGTATATGAATTCTTGCCTTGATAAATTGACATAGATGAGTCAAGAAGGTTTCGACCTCAGTGCTACAATAGCTAAAACTAAGGAGGCTATGGAGAAGACTCAACAAAATCTTAATCTTTCTCCATATGATGGTGAAACTTCTGCCGCTCGTGCCTCTTCGCCTCAAGTTGCTCACGTTCCTCCTGTTAATGAAGAAGTCATCCCTCCTCCACAAGAAGATTAAAGTATTGGTTCTCCTTGTTGTTGTTTTATTAGATTGGTGGTTACCCCCAGCTCCATCGGGGGTAAATTTGTATCTTTGAAGTCCCCAACTGACAACTTAGGGGCACAAAAATATAATTATTATATGCGGCTAAGTACTAGTTAGTACTTAGTTCTTACTTGGCTGCTCTTTTTGATATGAATGAAATTTATGACTTTTTTTTTCGAGCTTCTGTTCTACTCTTAAGTCTTTTGCATGTCTTGCTTTTTGAGGTTCTTAGTTTTACCTCTAAACTTACGCATGAAAATGCTAAAATCACTCGAACCTTTTTATAGTAGGCACGGTGTTTGTAACAAAATATAAGTATTTTTTTATGATAGGCTTTATTTATAAGATAGGGATCTTTTTGATTGATTCTTAATGAAGAAATCGTCTCAACTTCATAGTAATGCAATAGAGTGATAGGAATTCTTCACATGTTTAGAAATTCTTCGAAGAGAAGTCTTTTGTTTGAACTACCATGACATTTTACATGTGTTTATGATTATCGTCTAAGACTCATGTTGCAACTGTTTTTATTTAAGAGATTTGATATACACTTCTATTTCGTAACTGTTTTTCATAGGTAACAATTTTTTCGAGTAAATACAAGGGAGCAACTATTTTTCATTAGTAACAGTTATTATAAGAATTGGGGTTTTTACCCGCAACTGTTTTTGTTGGAAACTGTTTTCTAATAAGTACGAGCGAAATATTTTCTTATCCGTAATTGTTTTATTTGATAATAGTTTTTTGAACAAATACAAGGATTTTGATATTTCATCCATAATTGTTTTATTTGACAACAGTTTTCTGTATGAGTACAAAGATTTCGTAACTGTTTTTAATCATAACAATTTTTGAATGAGTACACTGATGATGATTTTTGACCCCTAACTGTTTTTGTTACAACAGTTTTGAATAAGTATAAAGATTTTAACCTGAACATGTTCGAAGATTTTTTGCATTCTTGCATTAGGATTTGTATTTGGATGACTCTTTTGTTCTCTTTCGATTCTGCTCGTATCACTTGTCTTGTTGGGTAGATGGGTCTTCAGGCTCGAGCTTTTGACTCTCTGATAGTCTTCTTTGCTTCGTCTTAGCCTTCCATACTATATAGTCCCCCAAGTGTTTGAGCTTTGAAGAATGATATCTCGAGCACTTGATTATTCCTTCCTTGTGGTCCTTTTCCTGAAAAGGAAAAACATTCCGGACTCGAAGGTATATAGTTTTTTAGATGATGACTTCTTAACCCTTTAAAACGTCCATCAAAAGTGTAACCCTAGACCGGGCATTGTGTTATTTCCTTGCGTCTTTGAAGGTCTAATATCATCGTATGTCGATGGGTTAGCTTTATGCCTATCATCTAAAAAAGTTAGTAAAAATTTTAAATGTTCAAAATAAAATCAAACGTGTGATACCTGACCGGGGATACTTCTTTTCCTTAGAAGTAATACTTCTTCAGGTGGATGGCGTTCCATCTTGTTGGTAGAACTCTACCGTCCATAGCTTCCAACTCATTGGCGCCATTCCCAGCTATGCCTCGGACTTGTAGGGTCATTCCCAGTTTGGATTTAGCTTTCCTGTGCCTGCTTCCTTTGTTGATTGAAAGACTTATCTAAGGACGAAGTCCCCCATCTTGAAGTACCGAACCCATCTTGAAGTACCGAAGATGGGCTTTGCGGTTATAGTAGAGCTCAATTATTTGTTTTTGGGCTGCCATCCGTATTAATGCTGCTTCCCTTCGTGGTTCGAGCAGGTCCAGATTAGTCCTTAATTCATCGTCGTTTGTTTCTCCCGTAGCTGTCATGAACCTTATGCTTGGCTCGCCGATTTCCACATGTATTAAGGCCTATGAACCATAGACAAGTGCTAACGGCGTCTCTCCCGTGGCTATTTTTGAAGTTGTTTTGTATGCCCATAGCACCGCTGGTAACTCGTCAGGCCAATTTCCCTTGGATTTATCTAGCCGCTTCTTCAGGTTACTAACGATGATTTTATTCGTTGATTCTGCTTGACCGTTAGCCACGAGATGATATGGTGTTGAAGTGATCCATTTGATTTGCCAGCTTTCGAAGAATTGTATGATTTGTGAGCCTGTGAATTGTGGGCCATTATCACACACGATCTCCCTTGGTATACCAAAGCGGCATATTATGTTTCGCCATAAGAAGCTTTTTACTTCCTTTTCTCACACTTGTTTGAATGCTTTTACCTCTATCTATTTTGTAAAGTAGTCGGTTAATATAAGTAAAAATCATACATGTCCCTTAGCCGGGGGAAGAGGTCCTACTATGTCCATACCCCATTTCATAAAGGGCCATGGTGATATAACTGGATGTAGTAATTCTGCTGGTCGATGCATGTTATTGGTGAACCTTTGCCACCTGTCCCATTTAGATATGAAGTTCTCGGCTTCTTCTTCCATCTTGGGAAAATAATACCCAGCTCTGATTAAGGTTTTTACCAAGGACCTTCCTCCTGTATGATTTCCACAGTGTCCTTCATGGACTTCTTTCATCACAAACTCCATTTGGTTAGGTCCGAGGCATTTAGTTAGGGGTCCTCCGAACAACTTGCGATAAAGTGAGATGCGAATAAGGCAGTACCGTGCAGCTTTGCAGCGAAGTGCTTGAGCTATTTTCCTGTATCCAGGTACGGTGCCATTCTGCAAAAAATTAAGAATTTTGTTTCTCCAGTCCTACGTTAAGTTGTTGAAAGTTACCTCATTCCTTTCCTGGTCGATCGTTGAGTGGAATTGATGGACGACAATTGCATTGTCTTTGTTTGTTACTTCCATGACTGCTGCTAGGTTAGCTAATGCATCTTCTTCTGCATTTTCCTCTATAGGTATTTGTATTACCTTCCATGCTTTGAATTGTCTCACGAGCTCTTGTGCTTTTCAAGATATTGTTGCATTCGAGTTTCTCGAGCGATGTAAGTCCCCTGTATATGATTTACTACCAGTTGGGAGTCGATCTTGATCACGATTTGCTCGATTGAGAGTTCTCGTGCGAGTTCAAGCCCTGCAATAGCAGCTTCGTACACTGCTTCATTGTTAGTTATAGGGTAACACTTGATAGCTTGCCGTGTCTTTACACCAGTGGGTGATATTAAGACTATGCCTAAGACGGCACCTTTTATATTTGAGGAGCCATCGGTGAATAGGGTCCATAGGCCCGGATTAGCACCGTTAAAAAGTTGTAACTCTTTTTCTACTTCAAGGTTATTACTAAAGTCAGCAACAAAATCAGCTAGTATTTGAGACTTAATTGCTAGGCTGATAGATTATTTCATGCTTACTTAATTCTATGGCCCATTTGGATAATCTTCTTGGCAATTATTGTTTAGGCGGAATATTTCTTAAAGGATATGAAGTCACAACGATGATTGGGTGACATTGAAAATATAGTCGTAATTTTCTAGATGCCATTATTAAAGCTAAGGCTAATTTTTTCAGATGTGGATATCTAGTCTCAGCATCTAGCAAAGTTTTACTTACATAATAGATAGGTGAGTGATTGTTTACCTTTTTCTTCTCTTACCAGTACTGCACTTACAGCAATTTCTGAAACAGCCAGGTAGATGTACAATCTTTCCCCTTCTTTTGGCTTTGAAAGCAACGGTGGTTTCGATAGATAAATCTTCAGATTCTTGAGGTCTTGCTGACATTCTTCAGTCCATTCAAACTGATTCTGCTTTTTGAGAACTGAGAAGAATTTAAAACTTTTTTCGCAAGACATAGAAATAAATCTTCCCAAAGCTTCTATTCCTCCTATTAGACTTTGAACTTCTTTTTTATTTGTTAAAATATCAGATATTTCTTCTATAACTTTAATTTGAGCGGGGTTTACCTCTATTCCTCTGTTTGATACAAGGAAACCCAAAAATTTACCTGATTGCACTCCAAAAGCGCATTTTTCTGGATTTAGCTTCATATTATACCTGCGTAAAATATCAAAAGTAGTAGAGAGATGATGGAAAGGGTATTCCGCTTGTGTTGATTTTACCAACATATCATCAATATAAACATCCATTGTCTTTCCAAGATGTTCTTGGAACATTTTAGTCACTAACCTTTGATAGGTGGCTCCAGCATTTTTCAAGCCAAAAGACATAACTTTATTACAGTAAGTCCCCCTGTTTGTAATGAAGGAAGTTTTTTCCTCATATGAGGGATCCATTTTAATCTGATTACAACCAGAATATGCATCTAGAAAGCTTAATAATTCATGACCTGCAGTGGCATCAATCATTTGATCTATATGTGGTAATCAGAATGAATCTGTGGGGCATGCTTTATTTAAATAAGTATAATCTACACATACCCTCCATTTTCCATTCTTTTTAGGTACCACCACAGTGTTAGCTAGCCAGTTAGGGTTCTTTACCTCCCGTATCGAACCAATTTTCAAGAGTTTTTGAACTTCTTGCTTTCTTTTTTTATGTTTAACAGGTACGAATGATGGATCTTCATTTAGTTTGTGAGTGATCACCTCTGGTGGAATACCTGTCATATCTGAATGGGACCACGCAAAACAGTCTGCATTAGCCTTTAAATAGTCAATTAACGTACCTTTTCGATCGGGACTCAGCCTCGTGCCTACATACACCTTCTGTTCAGGTTTTTGTTCAAACAATGGAATAGCTTCGAGATCCTCCGTAGTTGTTTTGACGTGTTCGTCTTCTTTCGGTTCGTGAATAACATCCGATCTAGAGTCCACATCTATATGGTCCAGCGCATCTTCCATGGTGACTGAATCCTCTTTCACTCGGGTGTCTCTTTCCATACCTATTTGAATATTTACTTTTTTTGTACCTATTTGGTTGGTAATTTCTTCCATACTTGATTGGCTAGAGACATATGTTTGGAAGATTTCTCTACCTTCTGGCTCTTCCGTCCCTTTTTTGTTATAAAGTGCCACGTAATTTATATTTCTAGAGGCCAGTTGATCACCTCTAATTTGTCTGATTCCCCATTCTGAGGGAAATTTGATTACCTAGTGTAAGGTGGATGGTGTTGCTTTCATATCATGAATCCAAAGCCTTCTAATAATCACATTATAAGCCATGTCAATATCAATGACTTGGAATTTAGCGTTTTTAACTACTCCTTCAGTATAAATGCTAAGTTCAATCTCTCATTTGGTTATCACCGTGGAGTTACCAAACCCTGATATGGCTCGTGCCTTTGAGACCACCAGATTTTCCATTAGCATTTCTTCCACGAATCTTAACAAGATGATATTGACTGAACTACCTGGATCAATCAACACACTTTTAATATTAGTGTCATGAATGAATAAGGATATTACCAAGGCATCATTATGCGGAAGCATTAGTCCACCAAAATCTGCATCGTCATAGGTTATTTTATCTTCAGCTGGATCTTCTCGAACCCATTTTTCGTAGGTAATTGTTACCTTTGATGCTAATTGACAAACTATTTCGTTTACTTCCTCTCTTCCATGTATCACGTTGACGGTTCGCTTTGGAGAAGAAGGTTTTGGGGGCTCCTGCCTGTTCTTCATATATGCATGTTTACCTTTATCACTAAACGATTCTCTTAAATAGTCCTGTTTCAATAAATGTTCTATTTCACCTTGTAAAAACCTGCAATCTGCAGTCCTGTGCCCATGATCGTTATGGAATTCCCACCAGTGAAATGGGTTCCTTCTATTTAGATTTGATCGTATCTCTTTGGGCCACTTAACCTTGTCTCCCATGTTCCTCAATATTGATATAAGCTCAGTAGTACCTACATTAAAGGTATGATACCCAATTCGGGTATTACCTCTAGTTCGTTCATCTCAATCTTTTCTGGATCTAGATGAGGATGAGACTACGTCTCTTCCAGGTGGTCTATAGTCTGACCTAGTGTTTTTGAACCTAGGACCCTCGGGATGAGACTACGTTTCTTCCCGAGGGTCCTAAGTAAGGATCATACCTGTTTTTACCTTATCTTCTATCTGATTCACGACATCTGGATCTTGAATGATCTTGATCTCTTGAATGAGCAATGATATCTTCTTGTATTCGGAGTTTAGTATTATACCTGTTATATACATCGTTCCATGTTGTAGCGAGGAATTATTTTAGACTTTCCTTAAGTCATCTCGTGGCTTCTGAGCTTTTATCGTTTAGGTTGCTTGCAAATGCCATGGCTACCCAATTATCAGGCACCCTAGGTAATTGCATTCTTTCTCGTTGAAACCTGTGTACAAACTCACGGAGTTGTTCCGTGTCTCCTTGTTTTATTTTGAATATGTCTTCCATTCCTTTCTCAACTTTTTGTGCACCAGAGGGTGCTTTTATAAATGAATCTGCAAGCTCAGCAAAAGAGTCAATAGAAGTTTTAGGGAGAAGAGAATACCAGGTTAGGGATCATTTGGTAAGTGTTTCCCCAAATTTTTTGACAAGGACTGATTCAATCTCTTGTTTTGTTAAGTCGTTGCCTTTTACTCTAGTAGTGAAAGCAGTCACATGATCACATGGGTCAGTTGTTGCATCATATATGGGAACTTCAGGCATTTTAAACTTCTTGGGTATAGGCAAGGGTGCCGCACTTGGCTTCCAAGGTTGTTGAGAATACCTATCCACATCAATGCCTTTGATAATAGGCGGTACTCCAGGAATTTTTTTGATGCGATCGTCCTGCTCCTTCATTTGTTTCTGCATGGTTAGCAGTAAATTTTGTAATTCAGAGTTATTAGTCATACCTGGTCTTGCTTCGAGAGATTCGTTAGGGGTGTTGCCCCTAGCCAAATTTACCAATCCAAACTGAGGATTTTCCCCGGTGACCGTATTGTTTAGAGGTGGCGTAAGTAATACAGGAGGTGATGTTGTTAATCCCCTTGAAAATTCTTGCAAATCTTGTCCCACGTAATCTGCAATCATTTGCCTTATTCAATCTTGTTCTATCGTCTACTCATTATGATTGTGGTTGTTGTCAGATCTATCTAGGGACAGTTCCCTTGAAACACGAGGGGTTCCTTGAGGTGATGGAACTGGTGTTCCATTCCTCTGTAGGTCGTTGTCGTTTGAGTTCGACATCGTTTTAGAGGATATCAATGAAAAAATGAACAAAGATTATCAGAATTCCCAGTAACGGAACCAATTTGTTTAACCAAAGAATTAGATCATTTGACCAAAGCTATTTCTAGGATGAACACGGGTTACTGATAATCAAGGAAATAATACTAAATAAAGAGAAACGAATAATAGACAATATTGCAGAAATATAGAAAAGCAAAGTAGATTGTATTCGAAATCAGATGTCCTTGCAAGTTATCTTACCTTCCTTTATATAGGAGGTTTCTTAATATAACGTTTGTTTCTTGCATTAATTTCTCATTAATGACTAATTATTACATTAATGAGGTGTTACCAAGGGCAACTGTAACTGTTATGTGAAGGTTACATAACATTAGATTCACTCTCACCAAGTACCTTCCTTGTCTCGATTAGAGCGAGTTTCACGTGGCTGATGAGCTCGAAGGTTTATTGAATCATACATATTTGTTCCGTACCTCTTCAAAGAATCACATCCAGCTGTCGCGTTCTCTTGTGTCCACATAATTGGCTGAGTTGTCAAGAGTTGGCTTACATGTAAAACTCTTTTTTACCTATACAGGAAAGGATGTTACATTTCGCGTTTTCATACGTTAAAGTTTCGTTGTAAGTTAATCGACGTACACTCGGGAATGAGATTATTTTTGAGGTTATAAGCATTTATGCCATTTATAACAAGCGATAAGTAAGTGTCGAGAAGGTTAAAGGGTAAATTAATCAAACAAAATGAGTTTCGTTAAAGGTTGTCAATTTGGGATAAAATATGGTCTGAGCTATAATACTCGGTATTTATGGACTAGTGTCATACAAGGTACCACATGACCATGATAGTAAGTTAAATAAAATGTGTTAAAAGTGAGTAGTATTTTAAATAATTTGAGATAATTCTTAATTATGTGGATAATTGGGCAATTAATGATTTTTGGTGGGAGATTAGCTAAATAATTATTATCTTTGAATAAGTTTAGTAAGCTTCCCAAAGTGGCAGCAGTTGAGGTATTGATCAAAACCAAAATTGTGACTCTTAATTCATGTAAAAGGTGGCACATTTAGAAGGCTTTTGTGACTATGTCACCACATAAGTGGGGCCCACACCCAAAGATTAAAAAATTTCTCTAATTCACTTTGTATCTCTACAATGTAATGAAAAAAGCTGCAGCAAAGGTTATATTATGTGATAGCAACGTGATTTGCTACAATGTTCACACAATACTACTTAGCAACGTGAGAATTGCGATTCTAAGAGAGTGCGGTGTAATATTTCCCAAGAATGTCATACGGATTTTTTCCTACTTGGATCTTGTCGTCACGTGTTTTGACGCGATTGTCGTGTGTTAGATGGATTGTCAAGAGAACCAGCTCAGGTATGTTAAGGCTATCCATTATTTCCTTTTGGCATGATCCATATGTTATAAATGAAACGAACAAATGTGTAACTTTCATAAATAACTATATTCATAAAAGTACTAGGGGTGCCTATGTTCTTGATTCCCATGTGTCTTATTATTATATATTATGTTCATGGGTCTCAGAAAAATATGTAGTTGATAAATTTTATCCGAAAGGCATACTGATCTTATGACATTCCGAGAAATCTTACAAACTTACTTCTTATGCATTTCATTCATTTATACATGTACATTTACCCATGTCCAGATGGCGTTATATACGCGTATATTATATGTACATGGGATATGGGAAAAGGTTACGACGTTATACATGCACCACCACCTGATCAGTTGGTATACGTTGATTATTTCACAAACAAAGGCCGATATGATATGATGGGATGACCTCAAAGGCTTCATCATGTTATGTACACCTATACCTATGCATGATTCGACATTTATACGCACGTGCATGACATTATAAATGTTTCAGGATTCACAAAGTTATTTAAACTTACAGGTGGAATTATTTACTCCATGTTTCATCTATGTCCTTTATGTACTGATTTTCATGCATTACATACTCAGTACATTATTCGTACTGACTCTCCCATTTCCTGGGGCATGCGTTTCATGCCCGCAAATGCAGGTAGACAGGTTGACGACCCCCACCCTCTCTTAGGATCATTGATCAGCGAGAGGTGGTGTGCTCCATTTAATCCGGAACTACTTTGAGTTTTGGTATGATGTGTTTGTATACATATATCGGTATGATGGGACCCAGTCCTGTCCATTATACAGTTGTACACTCTATTAGAGGTATGTAGACAGTTATGTATAGTTGGATAGTATGTGGTCTTGTCGGCTTCCAGTCATGGATGTGTAGTTGTCTATAGTAGCCTTGCCGGCTCGCCCTACTATATTCTGCATGTATATGTATATATGCCTTTTGGACATGTTTTCCTCACGTAATTCAGTAGTTTATTGACAGATGATATTCACGACCTTCCCTTAATTCATATTTATATCATAAACGCATGCTTAGGGGTGTTCAACAGGTAGGACTCGGGCACTCTTCATGGTCCATCGGTTTGGGTCGTGACAAAGTATTTCCCAACTTTTCTAAAATAATAAATCAGGTCGATATCTCCACTTTAAACCCTAAGTATCAATCCTAATAGAAATAATTAATGCACATAATAGGCATGATCGATACAATTACAGGCATGATGTGAACCTAAGTCTATCTGGACATATCATGAGATATAGCTACGTACGGACTCTCGTCACCTCGTGCGTACATAGCTCCCCATACAAGTAGCATACAACAATAATACGCCTAAGGGGATAAATTTTCTCTTACAAGGTTAGGTAAGAGACTTACCTCGATTCCAAGTCCTCAATCCGACTCTCCAACCACACTAGAACTCCTCAAATGACACCGAGAGCTGCGAAACTAATCAAAAGTCGTATAAACTAGTAAATATATACTCAAAAGTTCATAATTTAGCTTTTATAATAGTTACCCAACCCAATTTGGAATATTCATGAAATTACCCCCAGGCCCACACACCTG
The DNA here is from genome assembly GCA_005239525.1 of Nicotiana knightiana. Lineage (NCBI taxonomy): Eukaryota > Viridiplantae > Streptophyta > Magnoliopsida > Solanales > Solanaceae > Nicotiana > Nicotiana knightiana. The sequence continues at coordinate 22,316 of ML411462.1, forward strand.
GATTCCGGAAATGTTTGAATTTAAAAGTTACCCATGACCTCCCGAACTCCAATATATAATTTATTCCAATTTTCACCATCAAATTGGTGATAAAATCGCAACTTTACTAAAACCCTAGGTTATTCACAAAATCCCACTAGTTTCACAAACTTCCCATGTTTAATCTACCTATAATCCGCGTATTTAACTTTGAAAATCCAGGTGTTTCTGGACACGGAGGGCGTTGATATCGTGCACAGTTGATTATCAGAGATTTACGAGGTAGCTGTCGGCGTTGTCCTTGTTTTTGATTCCTAGTCTTCTTTTCTTTTTCTTTATTTGTACTTTAATAGAGACTCTTGTCGACACTACTTCCTAGATTTGTTATTTAGATGTTCGTGACTTAGTGACACCCCGATGTTTGGGGCTATTTTACGCACCGTATTTTGAGGTAACTCATGTTTATGAAAACTTTGTCATTTAAAAGCTTTTGATTTATCTTTCTATGAAATATTGGAAGTGTTTTGAAAATGTCGGAAGGCCTAATACTTTAACGACCTGGTCAGTCATTTTGAGAGTTAGCGCCCCGATCCCCTAATAACTGCTTCTCTCATGTCTTAATATGTCAATGGAACGTGTCGGAGCGTTGAGTGATGAAAATTGGAGCGATTTTGGACATTTAGTGCTTAAGGTGAGTTTTTACCTTAGAAATTGGACCGTAGCGGGAGCTGTGTTAAGACAGATGAATTCTGTCGACTCTGTTAGCTCCATTGAGTGATTTCAGGGTTGGAAGCATGTTCGGAATGTGTTTTTGAGGTCTGATGTAGATTTAGGCTTGAATTGACGAAAGTTAGAATTTCGGCGATTTCGGCCGATAGGTGAGATTTTGATATCGGACTCGGAATGGAATTTCGAAAGCGACAGCAAGTTCGGAATGTCATTTATGACCTGTGTGCAAAATTTGAGGTCATTCGGACGAGTTTAGACGTGTTTCGGCGTTGAAGGAATTCTTGAAAATTCTTAAGTTCATACGCTTGAATCTATGCAAAATTGACGATTTTGATGTTATGGGACGTGTTTTTAAGGCCCGACCAAGTTTGAATAAGGTATTTAGATCCGTTGGTAAGTTTAGTTGAGTTCCCGGGGCCTCGGGGTTGTTTCGGATGCTTAACGGGGAGTTTTGAACTCCTTTAGACTGCTGAACCTGTTCTCCCTTCTGGTGTTTCGCACCTGTGAGGGGCCTTTCCGCAGGTGCGATGTGTTGTGTAGCCTAGCCAGGAACCGCAGGTGCGACCAACCTATCGCAGGTGCGGCCCCAGGCAATTTAAGTGAATTCTGCACCTGCGATGCTTTTTTCCTTAGGTTCGACACCGCAGGTGCAGTAAAAGGGACCGCAGGTGCGAGATCCCTGCGTGTTATTTCCAAAATCCGAGGGTTTGAAATTCATAAGTCTAAAATCGTTTGAGATCTCGGGAATTGGCGATTTTCAGTGGGTTTTGAAGAGAAGGATCATAGGTAACATTTTCTAATCCTAATTCATTATTAGACCATTAATTCCCGTTGTTTTCCTTAGTTTAGTTATCAAAAATGGGGGAAAAAACCATGGACTACGGGTTCCCGCATATTTACATTGGGACTGCGGGCTGAGACCTGAGACTTTCCCTTGCATTGCATTGCATATGTACATTGGGACTGCGGACCGAGACCTGAGACTTTCCCTTACATTCCCTTGCATTGCATTGCATATGTACATTGAAATTAATATCTACCATAATTAATTACAAATTATTCCACTATAAATTCATAATTGCACTCCTTATTCAATTTCAAAATTCATCTATTAAATCTTATTTAACATCCCATGTTAAGATTCAGATACTAATTAATTAAATTAAATTACTGACAATTTAATTTATTGATTATTTCTTTTAGGCTTTCGCTTAACTTATTTCATGTGTCGGATACAAAATCCACTGCCCGGGTTTACACATGAAAACTTATAAACTTTCATAAAGGTGTATCATCAATCTCTAAACCGAGACATGGATTCCATCAACTAATTATTACTTTGACAATGTACATTATTATTATCTGATTTACCAGGCATATTGAACCGCGAAAGAATCTCGCCTTTTAATAAATCAAAATAATAATAATATACACAACTAATAATAATTATATCAAGATTAAGAGTATAAGTACATTTAATGGCTAGAGAGTTTATTTTATTAAGTCAGTATAAAATACTTATCTCTACTTGGTCCGTTCAATACATACAAAATGTACTAGCACAAGAAGTTGGAATTAAACCATTCCCATAATCAAGATAAATTACATTTAATCTTGCTACAATCATCTATGATGGTTTGTTCAATTCCATCATTAGCTTGTGAACTCAAACTTTATACTTACAAGAATCGATGATTTAATCTTTCGTGTATAATCTAAACTCTATACACTAAATCATCTACTATATAAATAAAGGACATAGACGAATATATGGTCTATTTAAAACTTTATTAAAATTGAATAAATAATTATTCCATAATAAATACTATATTCAAACCAAACTCATGGTTAACAGTATATATCCCAACACTGGAAACTGCAGATTTTGCGCAAGTCCTCAAAATGAAGATCCTAATGAACAACTAAACAATGTAATTGAAGTGATCAGTGATGACCAAGAATATGTAAACGAGGTAATTAATACTCTCTCAGTTCCCTTTGCTTCTTTCAGTTTGCATTTCCGTAGATACTTTTTTCAACACTTATCTAAAACAATTTCCTATTTGAATTCTTCATTAGCCACAAGTATCGCCTCAAGAGTTATTAATGCAATTTCGTGCACGCCTTCATTTGTATAACCAAGTTGAAGCTACCAATATGACCTAACACTACTTACGATCGTTCTTCATAATATATATATATATATATATATTATGAAGAACGATCGTAAGTGGTGTTAGGTCATATTGGTAGCTACAACCTGGTTATACAAATGAAGGCGTGCACGAAATTGCATTAATAACTCTTGAGGCGATACTTGTGGCTAATGAAGAATTCAAATAGGAAATTGTTTTAGATAAGTGTTGAAAAAAGTATCTACGGAAATGCAAACTGAAA